>SJYC01106158.1:0-24796 GCA_006408675.1 Madoqua kirkii | reverse complement strand
TATTGAGCAGCACTTTCACAGCATCATCTTTCAGAATTTGAAACAGCTCCACTGGAATTCCATCACCTCCACTAGCTTTGTTCGTAGTGATGCTTTCTAGGGCCCACTTGACTTCACATTCCAAGATGTCTGGCTCTAGATTAGTGATCACATTGTCATGATTATCTGGGTCATGAAGATCTTTTTTGTACAGTTCTTCCATGTATCTTGCCACCTCTTCTTAATATCTTCTGCTTCTATTAGGTGCAGACCATTTCTATCCTTTATCAAGCCCATCTTTGCATGAAATGTTCCCTTGGTATCTCTAATGTTCTTGAAGAGATCTCTAGTCTTTCCCATTCTGTTCTTTTCCTCTATTTCTTTGCATTGATCGCCGAAGAAGGCTTTCTTATCTCTTCTTGCTATTCTTTGGAACTCTGCATTCAGATGCCTATGCCTTTCCTTTTTTCCTTAAAGCCATAGGTTTGACTATATGGATCTTTGTTAGCAAAGTGATGTGTCTAGTTTTTAATATGCTATCTTGGTTTGTCAGAGCTTTTCTTCCAAAGAGCAAGTATCTTTTAATTTCATGGCTGCAGTCACCATCCACAATGATTTTGAAGCCCAAGAAAATAGTATGTTATTGCTTCCATGTTTCCCCATCTATTTGCTGTGAAGTAATGGGACTTCAGCATACACAGTCTTAAGCACATCAATTCTTAAAATTTTAGAAGTTTTTTTTTTTTTTACTATTTTATTATTTTGTCCTCTGAAGGGAATTTTTTTTCTCCTCCAGTTTCCTATTTTTTTAACTTTTATATTTGTTTTGTTCTGCTGCTGCTGCTGTGTCACTTCAGTCGTGTCCGACTCTGTGCAACCCCATAGATGGAAGTCCACCAGGCTCCCCCGCCCCTGGGATTCTCCAGGCAAGAACACTGGAGTGGGATGCCATTTCCTTCTTCAGTGCATGAAAGTGAAAATTGAAAGTGAAGTCGCTCAGTCATGTCCAACTGTTTCACTTCAGTCGTGTCCGACTCTGTGCGGCCCCATAGATGGAAGTCCACCAGGCTCCCCCGCCCCTGGGATTCTCCAGGCAAGAACACTGGAGTGGGTTGCCATTTCCTTCTTCAGTGCATGAAAGTGAAAAGTGAAAGTGAAGTCGCTCAGTCATGTCCGACTCTTAGGACCCCATGGACAGCAGCCTACCAGGCTCCTCTGTCCATGGGATTTTCCAGGCAAGAGTACTGGAGTGTTTTGTTCATTCACCTCAAATTAGAGAAGAATTGTTTTTCCATAGTTATCTGGTTGTTCCAACACAAGAGCCATTTGTTGAAAAGATTGGTCTTTCTCCACTGAATTACCTTGGTGCCTTTGTCAAATATCAATTAATTGTGTAAGTATGGATCTATTTCTAAATTTTCTGTTGTTTCATTAATGTATTTGTCTCTCCTTATGCCACTGTCTTGATTACTGTAGTATTATGGAAAATCTTAAAATCAGACTTCGGTCTGCAAATTTGCTAGATATTTTATTAGTTCTGCTGATTCCATAGGATTTTCTATATGAACAATCATATTTTATACAAATTAATGAAATCCTTCCCTCTCTTAAATCTGAGTGCCTCTTTCGTTTGCCCCATAGCAATGATTAGAGCCTCCTGAACAATGCCAAATATAAGTGCAGAGAGCAAATATATTTGCCTTGTTCACAGTCTTAGGAAGAACATGTTGAGTTTTTCACCAGTAATATAATGTTAACTCTAGCTTCTTAAAAATGCTAAGAATTAAATACATTTCCTTCTACTCTTAATTGTGGCTCAGCTGGTAAAGAATCCTCCTGCAATGTGGGAGACCTGGGTTTGATCCCTGAATTGAGAAGATTCCCTGAAAAAGGGAAAGCTACTCACTCCAGTATTCTGGCCTGGAGAATTCCATGGATTGTATAGTCCATGGGGTCGCAAAGAGTTGAACACGACTGAGTGACTTTCACTTTCATGCCTAATTATTGAGTTTTGGTCATGAATGGTTGGTGAATTTTGTTCTTCTATGGATGACTTAGCTTAATTCCATGAATGTTGATATATTTCCATTGATATTTGGCTCAATAAAACTTTTGGGACTTCTCTGAGTGAGGGTCAACTAGTTGTATGTTGCTTATTATAAATGTGTGAATTTTCTTGATATTTTATTATTACCTTTTAATTTTTTCTATCTTTATCAAATACTATGCTCTATAATATCCCAATCCTTTAAAATTTATTAAGACCAGTTTTGTTACCTAAGATACATTTTCCTTGGTAACTAAACTGTGTATACATGTATATTCTGCTAGTTATCAATTAGATCAAATGGGTTGATTACTCATTCATATCTTCTGCATCTTTACTGATTTTTGTCTGCTTCTATCATTTACTGAAAAGAAGGCATCAAGGTCTTCTGTTCTCATTGTGAATTTGTATAGCTTTCTATTTTGTTGTCAGTTTGGGCTTCATGTATTTGAGAGCTTGGCTAGCAGATGTATATATACATAGGACTGTTCTATCTTTTTGATAAATTGATCCTTTATTATTATGAAATCACCTTTTTAAAAATCTCTGTTAACTTTTGCTTCAGGTTACTCCTTTGGTGACATTAATACAGCCACATAAGTTATTATACTCACTATTTACCTACTATTTTCCATCTCTCCTGCCAACCTATTTGTGTCTTTATATTTAAAGTATACCTTCTCTGAACTTCATACAGATGGTTCTGGTGTGTGTGAACTGATGTGACAATCTTTGCTTTTTAATTGAAACAATTACCCAGTTGACATAGATATTGATGTAATTGTCTGTCATCTTGAATTTTTTTGTAACAAGCTCTTTTTTGATTGTTACTCATTTCCTTCTCATTTTGGATTGTGTGTGTGTTTAACTTGCCATATTTTGCTAAACTGCTTCAGTCGTATCCTACTCTGTGCAACCCCATAGACAGAAGCCCACCAGGCTCCCCCGTCACTTGAATTTTCCAGGCAAGAACACTGGAATGGGTTGCCATTTCCTTCTCCAATGCATGGAAGTGAAAAATGAAAGTGAAGTCGTTCAGTCATGTCCGACTCTTATCGACCTCATGGACTGCAGCCTACCAGGCTCCTTCGTCCACGGGTTTTGCAGGCAAGAGTATTGGAGTGGGTTGCCATTGCCTTCTCCATGCCATATTTTAGTATTTATTATATATCTTCTATTGAATTTTACCTATATTTTTACATTAGGTTTTAGTGGTGCTTTTGTGAGTAATTTATGCATATCTTGCTTATCACAATCTACCTTGTAAATATACTATATTCAGTTCAGTTCAGTTGTTCAGTCATATCCAACTCTTTGTGAGCCCATGAATCACAGCACACCAGGCCTTCCTGTCCATCACCAACTCCCAGAGTTTACCCAAACTCATGTCCATTGAGTCGGTGATTCCATCTAACTATCTCATCCTCTGTTGTCCCCTTCTTCTCCTGCCTTCAATCTTTAGCAACATCAGGGTCTTTTTTAAATAAGCCAGCTCTTCACATCAGGTGGCCAAAATATTGAAATTATAATATATATATATATTATAGTAATGTACTATATATATAATATAGTATGTATAATATACTATATTACTCTACTGTAATATAAGAAATTGCAACAATATAATTTTATTCATACCCCTACCACACTTTGAGCTATTGTTTTTATATATTTTACTTCTAAATGTTATAATCTCTCAAATACAGTAAAATGTTCACTTTAAATAGTAAGTTGACATTAAAATAATTTAAGAAAGAAAAGAAAAATTATGTTTAACTACATATTTACCACATGCATGCAGTGTTTTTCAAGTCTTCCTTTATCTGAATTTCCATTAGGTTTTATTTCTTTTATCCCAAAGAACATTATTATTTATAATAGTGTGGATATGCTAGCAATGGTATTTCAGCTTCAATTTATTTTTTTCTCAAAATGTCTTTATTTCAACTTAGATCTTAGAAGACATTTTTGTTGGAGATACTATATTCTTGTTTGACAGATTATTTTAGAAAATCTTTCATCAGTGTAAAGTTGCTATCCCATTATAGTCTGCCTTCCATTGTGTCTGGTGAGACATTAGCTGTCTTTCTTATTGTTCCTCTTATATAATGTGATGATGTCCCCAACTTCAATCCTTTGGCTATTTTTAAAGACTTTATTTTTACCTTCATGGAAGTCACTGTGTAAATACAAATTTTTTCCACTTGTTTCTCTGCTTTCAAGGGTCAAATCTCTTCAAGTTTCTCTCTGCTTATGATGTTGGTGTTGTGGTTTAATTGCTAAGTCCGGTCTTTTGCGACTCCATGGACTATAGCCCGTCAAGGCTCCTCTGTCTATGGGATTTCCCAGGCAAGAATACTGGAGTGGATTAGCATTTCCTTCTCTAGAGCACCTTCCTGACTCAGGAATTGAACCTGTATCTCCTGCATCCTGCATTGATAGGCAGATTCTTTACTGCTGAGCCACCAGGGAAGCCCCCTGCTTATAACTCTTCAGTATGATCAAATAGTTTCCAGAGTTTATAATTGTTATCTTGAATTTAGTCTGATAGAACTGCTAAAGTATTACCTGAACACTTTATACTGTTTATGTAGTATTATAATTTTTTCATAACATTATTTTAGTGAACTTGTTTTCCCAAAGCAGCTTTAAGTTCATGGCAAAATTGAGTAGGCGCTACAGTGAGTTTCCGTATACCTTCTGCCCCACACATGTATAGCTTCTACCATTAACCTTCTCCACCAGAGTGGCACATGTATTACAATTGATGAACCTATGTTGACATATCATTATCACCTAAGTCCATAGTTTACATGGAGGCACTTCTGGTGTTATACATTTCAGGGGTTTGGACAAATTTACCATTTGAGGTACCCACCATGATAATATCCTACATGGCATTTCACTGCCCTAAAGTCTCTGTACCCTGCCTATGCATCTCTCCCTCTCCACTAAACCCTGGCAACCACTCATCTTTTTACTGTCTCTATAGTTTTGCCTTTTACAGATTATCATCACATAGTTGGAATCATACCATAGGCAGCATTTTCAGACAGGATTCTCTCACTTAGTAATATGCATTAAATTTTATCCATGTCTTTTCATAGCCTCAAAGCTCATTTCTTTTGAGTGTTGATAATATATTCCATTGTCTGGATGTACTATAGCTTATCTATAACTTCATAACATTTTCATATACAATTCTTATTCTCCAAAATTTATTTTCATTCTATTTTTTATATTTTATAGATAATAGCACTCATATTTAAAAGACAAAGTGACCTTCTCAAATACAATGAATAAGCATTGAGGAAATTAAAAATAAAACTTAAAAAAATGGAAATATGAACAAGTTATCCTGTCCTGGGTATTTTGCTCAAGCAGTCCTCTTTGCCTTGGATGCCAATATAAAGCCTGAAAGTGAAAGTCACTCAGTTGTGTCAGACTCTTTGTGACTCCATGGCCCATAGCCTGCCAGGATCTTCTGTCCATGGAATTCTGCAGGCAAGAATATCAGAGTGGGTTGCCATTCCCTTCTCCAGGGAATCTTCCCAACCCAGGGATCAAACCCAGGTCTCCCATATTGCAGGCAGATTCTGTACCATTTGAGCCACCAGGGAAGCCTACTGCTTGTCAGTTTCATTCTAATCATTTTAATGTTTAGATCACTAATTCCAGTCAGTTAGATTTCAGTCATCTTTTCAGACTCTCTTTACATGTTATCCTCTAGTTTAAATTATGTTTAAATTTATTATTCTATTTCTCAGTACTTTTCCCCCATTTATATTTTTATTATAATAATAAATTAGATATTTTGTGCATGTATATTAGTTTAATATGTCTCTTTTGATATAGTAAGCAATAAGAGAACACCAAGATCTGTTTTACTCATGCCTAAAACAGGGACTGACATAAATTATGCACTCCATAAACATTTATTTAATAAAGAAATAGTTTTGTTGTCTTTCTGAGCTATCAGGATATTTCTGTGTTAAATCTAAGAGCTAGGGCCAAGTTCTTAGCACACTTATATAATTAGCTGAAGATAAAAAGTTGGGTTTGAGAATTTAGTTTGAAGGCTACTTTAAGACCTCAATATGTTAATTTTTATATCTAGAATATTTTGCAGTATTTCTTTTTATCTCTTAGATATAAAAAGATGAATTAGTTCTGAGAAAAGCCAAACAAATCTATTTGTAGATTTGTAAGTTTGTCACTTAGACACTTGTAGGGCATAATAAAATTTAAAAATTATGATACACAAAAGCCAGTATTTAGTCATAATTATTTTTCAAAAGTTAAAACAATCTCAATGCAATAATTAAAACCTTTATAAAGAATTCTCTTTATGTTAAAGAACTCCCTTTTAATATAGAACTTCAAGAGACTGAAATGATTAAACATTTCAGTGCTATGAAAAAATCAAATGTAAATTTTTGCTGTCATGAAAACAACACAGGGCTCCGGAATAGAGAATGACTTTGGCAGGTTGGTATGTGTGTTGATGATTGGGGTGGACTCCTGCAGACAAAGTGATCAGGAAAGAACCATTTGAGGAGATTAATGTTTGAGTCAAGCCCTGAATTATGAAAGGGACCAGTGTTGTTAAGCTCTTTAGGAAGCTTTGCCAAGGAGAAGGAGAGACTTAAAAAAGAATCTGTGAGTGCAAAAGCTTGGAGTAGTCAAGAGACAGAAAGAAGTTTGGTGTTCCTAGACTCTAAAGTGTAGTAACAGTGGTATTTGATGAACACCAGGAAGCAGGCAGAACCTAGATCTTTAGAAATTTGAAAGCATTGTCTATTGTCAGGAGTCTGCATTTTATTCTAAAAGCAATGGCTGTGGAAACATGGCTGCATCTTTGTTGCTAATCCAAAATAAGAGGGTAGCAGATGCACTGCAGTTAACAAATCTGGCTTTTGCATGGGCAGACTCTGCAGTGGAGAATCCACCTGCAATGCAGGAAACATGGGCAGGAGATGCAGATGATCTCTGGGTCAGGAAGGTCCCCTGGAGCAGGAAATGGCAACTCACTCCAGTATTTTTGCCTGGAAAATCCCAATCCGTAGCGCTGCAAAAGAGTTAGACACGACTGGGCAACTAAACAAATGGATGAACACTTCTTGGATTTTGTTGATACCACTTGAGGGACCCTGAGTTGAACATTTTCATGGTTTTAATTAAAACACTATCAATTTTTTATGGATTTCATGGAGCCTTTATAGGTACGCTCTGATTTATTCCTCATTGCTGATGAACTGGTATTGATATACACCTGAGGAAAGCAAGAGAGAAGCTGAGTGACTTAGATTATTTCTAATTACTCAACGT
Organism: Madoqua kirkii; assembly: GCA_006408675.1. NCBI lineage: Eukaryota > Metazoa > Chordata > Mammalia > Artiodactyla > Bovidae > Madoqua > Madoqua kirkii. The sequence continues at coordinate 17,442 of SJYC01106158.1, read as the reverse complement.
ACATTTATTGAACAAGTACTATGTCACATTGGAACAATGGTAAATTAATCAAATTCCTGTCCTCATGGAACTTATATTCTAGTAGGGAAGAGAAACAACAGACAAATACTTATATAATGACACACCAGGGAGTAGTACATGTTCACAAGCAGAATAAAGCAGGGTAAGGGGAGAGAGAGGAGCAAGAGGGGCTATTGCAGACAGAGTAGTCTAGCAAAGCCTCCGTGAGGAGATCCTTGAATTAAATAAGGCTGGAGGAGAGGAGGGAATTATACAAATATCCGGAAACTGAAACCAAGTCTTTAAATCTAAATCCCACACTTCTGGCAAAACTCACCTACTGGTTACTGAGGTCAAAAATCCCACCAAGGGGCTTTAAAAATTACAGTTGCAATGTTAGTAAGTAAAACTAAAACAGCTTGCTCCTGAGCCTCTACTTCTAGTTTAATCACCTGTGGTTTCTTTCTGTCCTGTTAAGGTTAACCCTGTCTTTTAGGGGCAGGGGGCTTTGCAGAGTTTTACTCTCCAACTTCTTCTCCCTCCTCTGGTTCCAGATCACATCAGGTCTGTTCTGGAAAGGCTAGCACAGAACATGGTACTGGGGATCTGCAATGTCCTCTGGTCTTCCCTCTTCTCTGCTGACTTGGACTTGGACAGTCTGCCCTTGTCCTTGCTGCGCTCACTGCTGATGACTCAAGTCTGTCTTCTTGGCCTAAGCAATGCAGGGCAATTGCTCCCTGCAGCCTGGCCACTCTTCTTGCTGACTGCTCTGGCCAGGCAGATAAACGTGGTTGATTGATGACTCTGGAGGTTTCCACTCTGCAACCCTCTGCTCCAGAGTGACTTGCTCTCCAGGGCCCTGTGGAGCTCCCAGCCAGCTTCCAGCTCAATCTCAGTTCCCCACTGGGAGTTGAAGCGCCTTCTGGGTCTCTCCTCTGCCACACTGTAGCAGAGGAGACTCTGACCTAGAAAGGAGCAAGACTGGGAGTCTTTTTCTTAATTCCCAGCTCTCTTTCAACTATACTAATTTTTGTCTCTTTTTAAGTGAGTAGTTGTTGTTCATATCATACCAGGCTATCCTCATTTTTGTTTTGTTTCATTTTTAAATGCTCACAAGAGACAAAACAAGTGTTATTCATTTATGAGGGCTGAACGTAAGAGACAGTTTTGCTTTAACTCCCACAAAGATTTGGCTTAGAAGATGAGTAGCTGAAGCTTAGAGGATGCAGGTCATTGAATGAACCATAGAAAAATGTGCTGCAGACCTGTTAAACAGGAATCTCTCTCGGTGCCATTTGAGAGACTCAAGGAAGGGATGCATGAGTGGGAAGTTTTCTTTGAAGTAAGAGGAAGCCGTTCATCTTGGGCACCCATCCCTCTTGATGGATGAGGAAACCAGAGCATTATAAATTAGTGTGGATAGGAGGATTAAACAGTGATGCAGACATTCCATACATAGATAACATTATTTTTTTTCAAATGCATCATTGTAGACACACCTGTTTACATTAACTTGCAATAAATCTGGCCTTTGTTTTCTAGGGCAGATTTTGAGAGACGGCTTATCCTGACTTGATAATAAGTAAAATGTTAGGAAGAAGATGATTTAATTAGAATTCAGGTATTCTTTTAGAACTGAATGAAATATAGTTAGCATATTTTAGGTGAGACTTACATCTCATAAAATATAAGTGATAAAATGATAAATACTAGTGGAGGCAGTAGAAAACTTCCTGTCTTTGTCAACAAATATCGTCTTTAAGTGTGTCAGCTTACTTTTAACTATTTGGTTAAGCAGTCATTAACAGACTGCTGACCATTAAAAACTTACTCTTCTAAAAGTGGGCTTCCCTTGCGGCTCAGACAGTAAAGAATCTGCCTGCAGCACAGGAGACCTGGCTTCAATCCCTGGGTCATGAAGAGTCCCTCTAGAAATCAATAACAACCCACTCCATTATTCTTGCCTGTAGAATGCCTGGACAGAGGAGCCTGGCAGGTTGCAAACAGTCGGACACAGCTGAGCGACTAACTCACACACACCTCCAAAAGTACCAACATTTAGTAATATACATGGGCACATAAACAAGTGATGTTAGCAAGTTGATCCTTCCTGTTTTATGACTGATTTCCTAAACATAAACCCCAATATAAAGTCTTGAATTTCAAAGTACTCAGATATATGTTTGATAAATAAATATTTAACTATAATCCTCAATCCAGAGTAGTAATATGTGTTGGGGAAATATATATGAATGTTAAATTATATATATATATATATATATATATATTCATGTGTAACACACACACACATAAAGATTAATTGTTCCCTTCCCTTTGGTTAAAAAGAGGGTGTGTTGAAAGAGATATAAATTGGGAGACGGGAAGAGAGAGGAAAAAGAAAATCAGAATTGGCTCTTAGAAAGGATCTGATAAATTTTCATTGTACTGTTAATAATTAAATATATTTAGTGGGTCATAAGGAGAAGGCAATGGCACCCCACTCCAGTACTCTTGCCTGGAAAATCCCATGGATGGAGGAGCCTGGTAGGCTGCAGTCCATGGGGTCGCGAAGAGTCGGGTATGACTAAGTGACTTCACTTTCACTTTTCACTTTCATGCATTGGAGAAGGACATGGCAACCCACTCCAGTGTTCTTGCCTGGAGAATCCCAGGGACAGGGGAGCCTGGTGGGCTGCCGTCTATGGGGTCGCACAGAGTTGGACACGACTGAAGTGACTTACCAGCAGCAGTGGGTCAGAAGTTAGCTGAAGCCAAAGTACATTTTCTCCAGTGAAGATCCAGCCATTTTTATTTTTAGAGGGTCACCCCTTGAACCTGAATAATACCCACAGACAACCACAGAATTTTTCTTGCTTTAAGTCTAATCCTTTTATAACTTTTATGAAAAGTCAATCCATATATTTTCAATATGTTTTATTTTGAAGTGAAGTCACTCAGTTGTGTTTGACTCTTTGCGACCCCATGGACTGTAGCCTACCAGGCTCTGTGCATGGGATTTTCCAGGCAAGAGTGCTGGAGTGGGTTGCCATTTTCTTATCTAGAATTTTATTTTGAAATGATTAAAATTTCATAGAAAGTTACCAAAAAATATACATAGAGCTTTGCGTGTGCCTTTCACTCAGCTTTCCCCACGGGTAATGTGATGCGCCATTATAGTAAAATCTCCACTCTAGGAAACTGACATTGGTGGAGTCCACAGAATTTCATCTGATTCATTAGTTTCTCATGTACCTGATGTGTATAGACCTATGTGGCTTTTTCCTATGTACAGTTTCATGTAACTATCACCATAATCAAGATACAAAGCTGTAGCTGCACTCATCACTTTCATCCCCTCACCCCTAATTCTTGGCAGCCACTATTTTATCACTCTATTACTGTGTTATTTCAAATACATCTTATAAATCATACAGTATGTAACTTTTTGAGACTGACTTTTCTCACCCGGCATAATTCCCTGGTGATCTATCCAAGTTGTCTGTGTCACTAATTTTTTCCTGTATTCCATGAGTTAGGAATGGACCACAGGTTAACTACTTCCCCACTGAAGGGCATTTGTGTTCCATATCAGCATGTTTTGATACTGCCTTTGTATACTACCACTATTCCCTTTGTGTTGGTTGGGATAATGTGGGGTGTTGTAACAGGCAAGCATTCAAATCTCAATAATTTAACCTTTCAGTTTGTTTCTCATTAATATAATATTCCACAGTAGATATTCTTGATGGGGCAACTTTTCCTTTAAGCAATGGTTCAGAAACCTACGATGTGTTTCTTCTTGCTCTGCCATTTGAAACTCTTAACTTTTGACATTGCCAGAGGATTTTCTCCATGTCAGACAGCTAGAAGAGGAGAGAGCACAGTGAGAGTGCTGCGTCTCACTTGTCCTCATATTTCATTAAGATACACTAGTCACATGTGCACAGAGAACTCTGAAGGAAGCAGGGCCTTGTAAGACAGATGTAAGCTCAAGAGGAAGGAAAAGTGGGTTTGATGAACAAATGTCCGGGCTGTATGACGAAGTCAAAGATCTTGAACCTGCCATGCACCAAACTCCCACACATCTGTTCACTGATGCTGTTTGTTCCATTACTGGTATAGTAGTTAGTGCAGAGCAGACAGAGGGATGACATGAAATTGGGTGCATACGTTATGGAAAATTCAGTAATCCCCTTATTTCTTCCCTATAGTAAATCTGTTTGTTATTTGCACTCAGTAAACAACAAAAGTAAACCACTTTGTTGAAGTTCCACATTGTTTTGGCCAGCAGAATTCTGAGAGCTCAGTGTCCCACATTCCACATTTGTAAAATCTACTAGATCCACTCTGGAAGAAATTAGGAACACATATTTAAGGTACTCTCAAGGGTAAGAGGTTATGGAAAAACTGCACATCCTGAAAGAGAGGTTTTGATAATTTGGGGATTTTGTAAATAGGGTGATTATGTAATATTTGATAAAAAGTTACCATGGTTTTTCTTATGGGTTAGCTAGGAAATAAGGATAAACATATATGATGATGAGACAATGAAGAGCAACAACTCACATAAGACATTTGTCTATAAAAGAAGGCAGAGAAATCTAACAGTGTTTGGGAGGGAGAGTGGAGTCAAAAAGAGCTCTTTTTTTTTTTTAAGATAAGAGCTATTGTATCATGCTTTATGTTGACAGAAATGATTCGGTAACCAGAGATACAGTAAAGAGAGAGGGGATGTATACTCAGAGCAAGAAAGTCCTTGATTAGGAGGGAAAAATGGATTTGCTACACAAGTGGACAGGCAGCTTTACCATATAGGGTCAACATTTCCTCCATTAATTGTGAAATGCATCAAGAGAAGTCAAGACTCCTTCTCTTATCTCTACATTTTACCAGCTCTTAAGTCTGCCAGTTCTCTCCTTCTAATGTTTCCCCCAACTGCCTGCCCTTTCTCTCCATCCCCAGTGTCACAGCCCTAGTTGGGACACTCAGAATTTGTAAGCCACATTTTTACAGAGGCTCTCAAGGACTCTTGCGAAGCCTTATCCCTCTCCAATCCATTCTTCCAGGCTACCACCAGGCATCTTTGTCAGAGCAAATCTGAGCATCTCGCTCCTGGGCTCAAAATCCTTCATCCACTCTTTTACTGGATAAAATTTTAAATTCATTAGCTCAATACACAAAGCCATTGATTAGCTGTCCCCTTCCTTTGTATTCAGCTTCTTCTCCTGACATTGATCCTACAGTCCTTGGTGATCATGTAATAACCAGCTTCCTGTAGACCTTCTGAATGTCTTGCACACTCATATACCTGTCTCTTATACACATCTAAAATAATGGCCACAAAACAAATTTTAAAATAGCTAAATGTATAACCATAAAAGTTTGAATTAGATAAAATGAAATTTTTAATTGATAAATTGAAGTTCCTTGACAAAAGTAACATAGTAAATTGTATTAATCCCAGTGATGTTAATGTTAAATCAATAGTAAAAGACTTAAATGTAGTATATAAAAAATTCATCAGGAAATTAAATTGGTACAATATTGTCCACTGTAGAAATTTTTTCTTGATAAAAATTCATCCTTGTTATTATAATTTTGATTTTAAAGTTTGTGTTTATACATGTGGAGTTGGACTATCATGGTGTCCAAATAATGGAGTCAAAAATCTCCTGGACTCTTATTTATACAAGAAGGATAATGTAATTGTGCTTTTTTCACAGAGATTTTAGGAAGTGGTTCTCAAACTTTAATGTACATCAGAGTCACCTGAAGGACTTGTAATTTGAGGGAGGGGGACAGAGAATTTTCATTTCCAACAAATTTTCAAGGGATGCTGATCTGGGGACCCCAGCTGGGTACCCCTCCCTTAGGTGGCTTTTGTGAACACTGGCTTTTGCTAAAGGCCAGTACCTTTGTATCTCTTTGTAGGAAGACTGGCCTCAGGTTTCAGCAACCTGCTTTCACAGACATCTAGGGATGCTGAGGAATTTATACTTCCCCACCCTACCCTAGAGGGCTTTGCAGGTGGCTCAGTAGTAAGCAATCCACCTGCCAATGTGAGAGTCGTGAGTTCAGTCCCTGGGTCTGGAAGATTCCCTGGCAAAGGAAATGGCAACCCACTCCAGTATTCTTTACTGGGAAATCTCATGGACAGAGGAACCTGGTGGGGTAGTTCTTGGGGTCTCAAAGAGTGGGACATGACTTAGGGACTAAACAATAACAACTCTGCCTTAGATGGCCCTTAATCACTGCTGCAGGTATTGCTGTATAAATACTACAGACCCCTGAGCAAGACCACACTGAACTGTGCCTGCCTCTTCTCCAGGTATACTCAGGGGGATGGAGTCAAAGTTACTTTTACCAGACATTTGGCAAGAGACGAGTGGAGGGTTGGGCACAAAAACTTCTGTGAAGATGGACAGAGATTGGATGATGAGACAATGAAGAGCAACAACTCACATAAGACATTTGTCTATAAAAGAAGGCAGAGAAATCTAACAGTGTTTGGGAGGGAGAGTGGAGTCAAAAAGAGCTCTTTTTTTTTTTTAAGATAAGAGCTATTGTATCATGCTTTATGTTGACAGAAATGATTCGGTAACCAGAGATACAGTAAAGAGAGAGGGGATGTATACTCAGAGCAAGAAAGTCCTTGATTAGGAGGGAAAAATGGATTTGCTACACAAGTGGACAGGCAGCTTTACCATATAGGGTCAACATTTCCTCCATTAATTGTGAAATGCATCAAGAGAAGTCAAGACTCCTTCTCTTATCTCTACATTTTACCAGCTCTTAAGTCTGCCAGTTCTCTCCTTCTAATGTTTCCCCCAACTGCCTGCCCTTTCTCTCCATCCCCAGTGTCACAGCCCTAGTTGGGACACTCAGAATTTGTAAGCCACATTTTTACAGAGGCTCTCAAGGACTCTTGCGAAGCCTTATCCCTCTCCAATCCATTCTTCCAGGCTACCACCAGGCATCTTTGTCAGAGCAAATCTGAGCATCTCGCTCCTGGGCTCAAAATCCTTCATCCACTCTTTTACTGGATAAAATTTTAAATTCATTAGCTCAATACACAAAGCCATTGATTAGCTGTCCCCTTCCTTTGTATTCAGCTTCTTCTCCTGACATTGATCCTACAGTCCTTGGTGATCATGTAATAACCAGCTTCCTGTAGACCTTCTTAATGTCTTGCACACTCATATACCTCTGTCTTTATATTAATATTTGTTATTCCTTTTTCTCTAAACACTTTTCTCTCATTTGCCTATCTGGTCAACTCCTGTTTCCCCTTCATATCTCAGTTCAAGCCTTACTCCTCCTGTTAGTTAAATGAATACCTTTATGACTAAATGCATAATAGGTGTTAATTATAGCAATCAGTCCAAATGCTGCATTTTTTGTGGTCAAGCCACATTTTCCAGTTTGGGGTTTGAGAAATTTGTCTCAGAGGATGGTAAGTGGTTACTTCACACCAAGGTGTGAATCAGATTCAGCTTACAAGGGATCACTTACATTTTCTCAAAAGAGTATGAAAAAGAAGTGTAAGAGTTTGTTGAGGAGGCTCATGCTCAGATACTTTCTACCAAGGAGGGCTCATGGGCTCATGGAAGTCTTGGAAAGACATTCATTACTTTGAAGGTATGCTCATCCCCCAGCCCTCAGGGGAAGAGAGAGTGATCCTCAGAAAGGATGGAGACATTTCTCCCAAATATTTGAAACCAAGACTGTGGGAGAAAGCAGAGATGTTGCTGTAATTTCTATTAGTTGAGTTATTATAGCAAGCACTGAATGGGGAAAATTCTACCTGTTCATCCCAACACCTTAGCTATTGTGTAAGGCGATATGAGAAATAATAATGAGCATGACAAAAAGGAAGTCGTACTTTGTAGCTTAAGGAGCAAGTCAGAGACTCTTGAGATCCTTTTGGCTCAAGTGATGCTTAGTTCAAGACTGCATGAAGGGTCTTGGGGCTGGAGGTAGGGGGTGGATTCTTGATTCTAAGATTTCTAAGATTCTTGTCCTGCAGCTGGAATAATAATGGAGCTACAAAAAAAGGGAAACCTGGAGTGTAAATCTGGGAGTAAGTGAGAATCTCAGAGCACACAAAGGGTGAAGAAAACAAAACGGAAGGAGAGGCATGTTGGGGAAGCACCCAGACCACCACAAAACTCACCAACTGCCACCAAAAATGACAAATATGATATGTGAACTCATGAATATTACGGGGGAAGCAGTTATGATTTATTTGAAACCTTTACAGTAGTGCCTTTTGCCAAACAGTAACATTTTTATAAAGATGTTATGAAACAACCCCTCTAAAGATTGTACTTTTATGATTTTTTTTTTTTGGTTTGGTTTTTCTTAAAAAGTTTTTAAGGCTTTGGTTTTCCAGCTTCTTTGCCTTTTAGTGGTTTGCCGTGACTGCTGCTTTAAGAAATGTTTTTTCTGTTCCTGCTCCATTTTAATCTTTCACTTTGTATTAACAAAATCAAAACCAGCACAATTAGATACCTCCTGATTCTGATTTGTTTTAATACTAAGAGAATGTTTGAAATGGCTCAAGCAGTGGGGGAAATACTTCAAACCGTGGTGGCTGCAACATTGGAGTTCTAGAGGAAAACTTCAAAAGATAGCTTGAAAGAAAGACCAAACCATCTCAACCAATAATTCTTTACATTTGTGCTTTTATTTTATTGTAGTCTTCACAATAAAAGCAAGAGGATCGGGTAGAGAGAAAAAGATGTTTGTAAGCTCATTTCAGTTGTGCAATGTCAAATGTAATCCAAAGGACTTTCCCCCTTTGCTTTTCAAACAGACAATCAAGCGTTGTATCTATAACTCAAAAACAGAAAAAAAAGTGACTAGAATATGCATAACAGTCAGTGCCCAACTGTCTCATTTGGTTAGAATAAATGAAGGAGAAAATGGGCAAGATTCAAAAAGCAGGATTATAATGAAGCTATGTTGATCCAAATCCCCATCTCTTCTGTTTATGTGTTGGACATCCTGAATGAGATGGGAACACTAGAAACAAGAGCAAGGAGAGATCTTCAAGTGATAGGAATTTGGCCGCCGAGGGAGGTATGTTTATAAATGAGCCTTTGAAGCATCACAGTGGGCAGAATTAGCAAGAAATGGTTGCAGTTGTGCACATGTGGATTGTGGTATAGAGTTGGGAAATAGCTAATGCCTTGATTTCTCATTCCTTTTATTATCACTGTGATTAGTTTTAAGTCTCCTAGCAATAACACTTCAGAGTTACCTTTGTTTTTATTCCATTTCACGTCTGGCCGTTAAGTAGAGATTCTACTGTGTTACACCATGGTGTTTTGCTTAGTTTTGTGTTTTAACAGGAAATTGGGTGGCTACTGTATATGAGTTTTTTTCTCTTACCATTCATTTAGGTAGATTTTTAGTTTGTGGGAACACAGTAAATGTTTAGTTTCCTATAAAAGGCTCTTATGATCCTTGCATGAAAGGAAAAAGAGAGTATCTCTGGACATGATGAGAAATTTCTGAGTTCTCTTCTCCAGGTGATAACACAGTAAACTGAGATATTGAACATCAGAACCGTGGTCACCTGGCCTCCACTGCATCTCAGTTTATCAGTCTATGCCCTGTGCTCCTCATCCTCAGGAATATGAGGGATCGGAGGACAAGGGAGAGAGAGAGAGGAATGAAAAGAACCAAGTCTATTAAGAGACAGGTTGCCTTGGAATCACTGAATTTACCATGGCCCTGGGAACAGGGAAGGACACTTTAACTTCCACTGTATATACTATAGGCTTCCCTCATAGCTCAGTTGGCAAAGAATCTGCCTATAATGCAGGAGATCCTGGTTCAATTCCTGGATCTGGAAGATTTGCTACAGGAGGGATAGCCTACCTACTCCAGTATACTTGGGCTTCCCTTGTGGCTCAGCTGCTATATAGCTGGTATATACTGTAGACAGACCCAAGAATGTCCCTTTCAGAGCTTCCTCCTATTATTCTGCTGAAGTATCAGTCAAAAGAGGTACCCAAATTTTCAACAATCTAACAGAACCAACGCCCTCCCTCCCCACCTCTTCCTGCTCCTTCCTCACTGCCAGCTCTTGCCGTCTGACCAGTATCTGAACAAAGCAACTCGAAAGTTCTGGGTGAAGGGAATAATTTTTCTGTTTCATTTTATTAAATCCAGAATCTTTTCGTTTGTGTTTTATTAAAAGACTGGAGAGAGCATTTCCTTTAAAAGGTTCCAGAATGAGCTAGTTTGGACGTCAAAACCTTTCTCTGTTTATCAAGAATTTAACCATGATAAAGAAAGGATCAGCTTTTAAGTCCCCAGGCTGGCATGCCTCCGTGACATGCAGGAACTTCAAATAGCAGTTGAACAAAGCAGCTCGAAAGTTCTGGGTGAAGGGAATAATTTTTCTGTTTCATTTTATTAAATCCAGAATCTTTTCGTTTGTGTTTTATTAAAAGACTGGAGAGAGCATTTCCTTTAAAAGGTTCCAGAATGAGCTAGTTTGGACGTCAAAACCTTTCTCTGTTTATCAAGAATTTAACCATGATAAAGAAAGGATCAGCTTTTAAGTCCCCAGGCTGGCATGCCTCCGTGACATGCAGGAACTTCAAATAGCAGGAAAATAATCTTCTAGTTCTACGGAAATAGAGTTTCCAAAAGAGAGGATGGGATTAAAACCCACTGATAGCAGCTCTGTGTGAGCCTAAGAGAGAATAACTAACAATAGAAACTAGGATAATTAAGAAGGCTAGGTGTTTCTACAGGAGAGAAGACTAGCCAGAAAACATTTTGGCTCAGAATTTCCGAAAAGTGAAATGACTGGCGTCTTTTCTCTCCTGCAGCTTTATGAATTTTGATATATTGTTCAAGAGATTTTCTGTCATTAATTTTAGCCTGACCATATACTTGAGGAGGTGGGGGAGTGTCTACAAACACAGGGAGAGTTAAATCAATCAAGGTTTTAAGTGATTCCCTAAAAAAACACATGTATTACCTTTCATACAGTGTGTTTGTAAAAACGATTATTGTCAAGGAAAGCATTTAATTTCCAACCAAGCAAAGCAAGATGTATAAGACTTAGCAGCTACTAAAATTAGATAGTGATGGAGTTTCACAGGCTTGGAAATTGAAATACTGTGAAACATCATACGGCTTTTTTTTTCAAAAATGTCATGTCTCTTCAGCCTGAAATTTCAGAGTGAAATATAGTGAAAGTTTTTAAACTCAGGATTCAATTATAGTTCTATGATATGCTTTTGTTTAAATGTTGAATAATTTCATTTACAATGGCTAAAATAACAAAATCTGTAACGACTTACTGGGCTTCCTGTGTGCCCAGCACTGTGTTTAGGATTTATGTTTCAGTAAATGATTCCATTAGGCAGCTGTTATTATACCCATTTTAAAGATAAGAAGCTGATATTTGTGAAGTTTGAGCCATGTGCTCAGCCTCTGTGATTCAGAATCCAAACTCTGATCCATTTCTGCTATTCGGCCAGAACTGAACTTTTTACAAAAGAGTTTCACTTACTTTGTAACAAAGAGATTCATCTCCATGAATCCTTGTGAGAACTTTGTCCCTCCTCCCCATTTGTCTTGATTTGCCTAGCGGTGAAGAACTCGAACAGGAATGCCAAGAAAACAGGTCTAGGTCATTTACTGGCAGCGATGGATTTTGATTTTCTGCTTCCTGCTACTCACCCTTCAGCTTCTCCAAAGACAGCCAGTGAGTTCTGGCGTTTTCTCTTCTTTCCCAGTTGCTCTGATGCTCTGTGATTGAAACTAGCAGCTCCATGGTGACCAGGAAAAACAAACGAGCCCATACCAGCCCTGTAAGCACTTACTGAACAGATTTTAAAAAGGAGTGAACTCAGTATAGCTCCAGGATTCCATCTGGAAATGAGCACTGATAGAAACCTTAGGCGCACGTCCTGCCTGCCTTTCACCCAAGGACTCGGCTGCACCAGGCACTGTGCAATTGCTCAGGACTGCTCTTAGAAACATGTGAACGCTTCGACATTACGATGCCTATTTTATTCATGGAAGCTCTCAGGCTTGCAGACAAAGAATTAGAGGCACAAATTCCCATCTTAGGATCAGTCAGCTACAGAGTAGAATTAGAAGAGCATTCTTGTTTTAAAAATCTGCCTAGTTAAAAAGTTTGGTTTTTCTAAATGGCTTTGAGAATCTAGATCTGACTTAAGAGAATTTTGAAGTCTCACCTAGAAGAGCAAGGAAATGTGAAAGTCTGTTTAGAATATTATTTGAATTTGCGTCCTTATTCAGTGGAGAAAAGTGATACCTCAGAATAAAAACACCACTGTATCTTATTTTTATTGAATAAAAAAAATCATTCTCATTAGCGAGCAGGCACATGGACGTGAAACACAGAACATGCAGGACCTTTCTTAAAGAGAGAGAATAAGTAATTAAATGATTTATTCTGTAAGTAGACTTAAAGGGAGTAAGATAGGACCCTTTCTATTGATACAGATAGAGGTGGTTTACTCAATTCATCATCCTAATTGCTAGAAATATATATGTAAGAATAAACAAGGGATTTTGAAATATTAAGGTACCCACCAATCTACTGTCTTGGTATATTTTTCAGAAGATAACTTTGATTTTTTTAGTGCTATTTTTACAATTTTCTGGAGATAAATTCAGATTTCGAGGTTCCAAATTTTCCTGGGCTCTGGAAAGCTTCCCAGTGGCCTGGCAAAAGATGTGCAGAAGAATTAGATAATCTTATGATACCTTTGGGAACTAGACTTAAAGGACTAAGTTCTAGAAGATTGGAGGGATAACTAATTGTTACGCTTTTAGGGTGTTTACTGTGTTTAATAATGAATTGAATGAAATCAAATAACATATTAATGACTCCTTTTCTTTTCCTTGGGAATAAATATCCATATTTTAAAAATTTCCCAGGTTCAAGTAAAATTGTTTTCCTGCTATTAAGTTAAAAATCCTGAAAATGCAAGAGACTCATGTACTTAGTGGCGAGGTTTCCAAACCTTTTTATTAAGTGCTGCATTCTAAAGAAATTTTAAGTTCACAGCCCTAACAGTTGAATATTTATTTAGAAATAAACAAAGGGCAAGCAGAACAATAGAAAAATTAAAGGAGATGACAAACATTTTACTTATTAGTGGTGCATTGTTAATGAGAATGGATGACAACTTCCAGTAAAATATGTTTTTTGCCTCTGCCTTCTTATCAACTGTTATTGTTTTAATGACAGAGTGGCAGACAAGGAGATCATATAAAGAACAGGGGATGTGCCAGGGCTGTCACTTTCTTGAACTTATGACTTTTTAATACCAAATTAAAATTATAGTTTCTTTGCAAGAATTCTCTCAAGCCACTTTTTTTTGTGTGTGAACTCTTCTTGAAAATAAAATAACAATTCATAAATACTTGTAATGCATAGCTGGCAAACATGGGAGGTGCCATATCAAAACTTCCACACTGTGGACACTCCATTCTGTTCCAGAATCCATATGGTGATTTTTCCTATATGGTCAGTGAGTACCAGTGCACAGATTAATAGGAAGATGAATGTCTATCCCTACTTTTAGTATGATTGTTGTTTTATGATATGATTGTTTATTTATTTTTGGCTGTGTGGCTCTTCATTGCTGTGGGAGCAGGGGCTATTCCTCATGGCAGTGCACAGGCGTCTCTTTGAGGTGGCCTCCCTTGTTGCAGAGCACAGGCTCTAGGGCATGGGGGCTTCAGCAGTTGTGGGATGTTGTCTCAATAGTTGTGGTTCCTGGACTGAGCCCAGGCTTGACAGTTGTGGCACCCGGGCTTGGCTGCTCCATGGCATGCGCGATCCTCCTGGACCAGGGATAGAACCCAAAATTAGTCCAAGAGTAGAATATACTAATGAAGATCATACAGCATTTAGTGGGGCCAAAATATCCTGTCCCCAGTGATATTGTATTCTTCTGTGCAAAGGAGAATTTAGCAGAGAATATGTTTCTTCCCTATATAGGACTCTCTTCAATGAAGGGTCATCTTTACACAGTGTCTGATCCTTCAAAATCTGCCCAGATACTTGTTACTTTTGGAAATTTTTTTAAAAATCAGAGATTAAACTTTTCCTTTCATGATTAAAGAAAAGTAACATCCAGATTGACTCATTTGTATCAGCATGTGGCAGGCAGATTCTTTATCACTGAGCCCCTAGGGAAGCCCCATGTTTAAATATTATTAAAGCTTAGTTTCTTCTCTTTTTAAAGATTTTATGTGTGTACATATGTATATTAGTGTAAGTTCATATATTTCCATCCCACATCTCAACACATATATCCATTCTGAGTTTCAGATATTCCACTTTGGAGTTCAGTCACCAAATGTAACAAAAGTAATAACACTGGTAGCAGTGTAGATAAAAAGGATAACCACTCTTTAATGAGCATATACTAAATGCCAAGCCCTGAGCTAGCAATTACAGATACTCAGTTTGTACAATATCCCCAAGCAATGTATTTTTTTCCCCCATAGTTTATAGAGTAAGAGAAACTGAGGCTTAAAAGCAGGAAAATTAGTCCAAGAGTAGAATATACTAATGAAGATCATACAGTATTTAGTGGGGCCAAAATATCCTGTCCCCAGTGATATTGTATTCTTCTGTGCAAAGGAGAATTTAGCAGAGAATATGTTTCTTCCCTATATAGGACTCTCTTCAATGAAGGGTCATCTTTACACAGTGTCTGATCCTTCAAAATCTGCCCAGATACTTGTTACTTTTGGAAATTTTTTTAAAAATCAGAGATTAAACTTTTCCTTTCATGATTAAAGAAAAGTAACATCCAGATTGACTCATTTGTATCAGCATGTAAATGGGGGCCATCTGATTCCATGTTCCATTGAGAAAAGCAGGAAAGGAGGGGACCTGCTGTCTATTTAATGGGTAGAGAAACTTGAAGAAAGTGCCAGAACTCTAAGGGCACAAAAGTGGGAGATTTGGATGCCTGAATACCATCCATGTCTAATTTTCACTTTTGCCTCAAGCCAGCTTACTCCTTGGAAAGTTATGACCAACCTAGATAGCATATTAAAAAGCAGAGGCATTACTTTGCTGACTAAGGTCCATCTAGTCAAGGCTATGGTTTTTCCAGTAGTCCTGTATGGATGTGAGAGTTGGACTGTGAAGAAGGCTGAGCACCGAAGAATTGATGCTTTTGAACTGTGTTGTTGGAGAGGGACTCTTGAGAGTCCTTTGGACTGCAAGGAGATCCAACCAGTCCATCCTAAAGGAGATCAGTCCTGGGTGTTATTTGGAAAGAATGATTCTAAAGCTGAAACTCCAGCACTTTGGCCACCTCATGAGAAGAGTTGACTCATTGGAAAAGACTCTGATGCTGGGAGGGATTGGAGGCAGGAGGAGAAGGGGACGACAGAGGATGAGGTGGCTGGATGGCATCACCAACTCGATGGACGTGAGTTTGAGTGAACTCCGGGAGTTGGTGATGGACAGGGAGGCCTGGCATGCTGTGATCCAAGGGGTTGCAAAAAGTCGGACACGACTGAACAACTGAACTGAACTGAACTGAGATCTACAAAGAAGATACATTGTAAATATGATGTCCATTTGTATTTCCATTGACTTGCCCTGTGTTATTTGTCTTTCTGTGTAAACCTCTTATCACCTTGGACGAATGACTCTTCTATTTCCTTTCTGAAAAGGCCATCAGCCTGCCGGGTCCTGTGGTTCTGTGGTTTCTCCACTTTGTTTTCATCAGACTCCTCTTGCCCTTTTTGTCCCCTTGTCATCTGTACATGGGAGGGAAGGGTTCTTCTAATTTTAGATTGAAATTAATTTACATTTCCCACAAACCTGATGCTTGTCTCACTTCTCTTATAAATTATTTACACTGGAAAGGCTGAATCATGAAACTGAAGCTAAAAATAAGGTAATTTTCATGTGTTGATTTTAAAATGAATGCATAGGTCTTATTCTACTCACTACATTTTTGAGGTCTCAGTTTGCCTTTGCCCATGTGACTCCCTGGTCTTTGTACATGGTAGGAGGGGATATGGCACTCTTCACATTCATTGACCAGTCATAGTTACTTTTTAAATTCAATAACTTGTCTTGAGTTTGTCTACTATGGGCCAGTACCTAGTGGATTCTGTAGAGGTTATAGAAAAGAAAAGCAAAACTCCTTGCATTCTTAAAGTTTTCTAGAGGTGATGATAGGGCCATCATATAACACAAAGCAAAGTTGGCTGAGGGCCAAGAAGGGGACAAAGTTCTGGGTTTTGCAGAAGGGAGCAATGACATTTGACTGGGAAGACTGGATGAAGGTAGTATGGATATGCTAGAGATACCTGTTGGCCTGGCTACCCAGCTCTCCATAGCTCCCTGAAAATGCAAAGGGCTGCCCTCTTCTACATAGTAACCCTGGCCCTTTGTCTGAGAAAGTTGATCCAAATGAGGACACCTGATCCAAGCTAGAGCCATAAGCATCCCCACTTCCAAAGTTTGTAATTTTGAAATGAACCATGGAAGCTGGGGGTTGTCTGAAGGAGAAACATGTAATCTTGAGATTGTTTAAGTACTTGGGTTCTTATTCCAGCTTGACTGAATTCAGTACCTTTCTCTGTCACTAACAATGTTGTCTCGGAAAATCTATGTAAACTCTTTGTCTTTAGTTTTGTTATGAAGACATGAAAAGTAATGTGAGCTTTCTCATACAGCTACTATGAAATGTACATGAGGAAATTTAAAGTGTAATATGCTGCATATTCAGTAGATATGAAGCTCTTAAGATTATTATGGCTGCCATTGTTATTATTAAAGAGATACCACATGAATTGGGAAGCCCCAGGTAGCTCAATGATAAAGAATCTGTCTGTAATGCTTAAGACGTGGGTTCAATCCCTGAGTCTGGAAGATCTCCTGGAGAAGGAAATGGCAACCTACTCCAGTATTCTTGCCTGGGAAATCCCATGGACAGAGGAGCCTGGTTGGCTATAGTCCATAGCATTGCAAAGAATTGGACATGACTTAGCAACTAAACAGTGACAACTTATGAATACCCCTGGTAGGTCCCTGAAGCAACCCTGGGGCCTCTCCTCAGCAGGGACTGGTCAGTCACAGGCTCCTTTAAGGGTCTCTCAATATACTTCTGGGAAAAGGATAAAAAAAAACCAAACACTTTTTTTTTTCTAAGTTATTCTCTGTCGTGTTTTATTATTTGAAACTGAAAAAAGAAAAAATATCTGATAAGGTAATATAACTTGAATTTCTTTTGCCCTTTTTTATTTTCTTTCTGTCATTATTGTTATTCCTTGGGGTCATTTTCACTACATTAAAAAAAATTTAATGTGACTTTCTCCGCATATATCCATAGGCATTAACAAAATTTGTTAACTGTAAATTTTGTAACACAGATGGCAAAATAAAATTAAAAAAAAAAAAGA
>SJYC01106157.1:0-11637 GCA_006408675.1 Madoqua kirkii | reverse complement strand
CAATGACAACTTATGAATACCCCTGGTAGGTCCCTGAAGCAACCCTGGGGCCTCTCCTCAGCAGGGACTGGTCAGTCACAGGCTCCTTTAAGGGTCTCTCAATATACTTCTGGGAAAAGGATAAAAAAAAACCAAACACTTTTTTTTTTCTAAGTTATTCTCTGTCGTGTTTTATTATTTGAAACTGAAAAAAGAAAAAATATCTGATAAGGTAATATAACTTGAATTTCTTTTGCCCTTTTTTATTTTCTTTCTGTCATTATTGTTATTCCTTGGGGTCATTTTCACTACATTAAAAAAAATTTAATGTGACTTTCTCCGCATATATCCATAGGCATTAACAAAATTTGTTAACTGTAAATTTTGTAACACAGATGGCAAAATAAAATTAAAAAAAAAAAAGAAAACAAACAGATGGCTGCAGATAACCTAAATCTGTAATGGAAATTTATATGTATATAAAAATGACCACATTCTATATATCATTCAAATTTAGAAGTTTCCTTATGCTACACTTCCATAGATGCCTTACATTATTTAAAAAGGAGAATATATACAATGTTTAGAATGATCCACACATGACTGCCTTTGAAAAGATGTGAGGAGGTAAAGCTATATGGTGAAAAATATCAGATAAAAAGTAGTTGGTTTATATACACAGGCAAATATATGTACACATGCAAAAGTCATCAAATTAAATCAACTTCATGGCTATAACTGAGCTGTTGTTTTGAAATCAGCTCCTACAGAATATTTATTATGCTCCCACAGAATTTTTGCCCTAGAAAACCCATCCTCAAGAATTAACAACAGTTACATAGAATCCTGTACCTAAAAAGCATAGTCTGGTTGGATTTATATGAAATAACTAAATCAATCACATTTAATAATTTTAATACATATTATCTAATTTTTATAAAGGAATTGCCTCCTTACTTTATGAAGTAATCCAGTTCTAACTTTATCATACTCTGGCCTAAGTTTTTTTTTTTTCCATGTTTATTTCTCTGGACCTGGTTTTAGTCTTTATCAAAGAATAAAAATAATAACAAAAACAAACTAAGAAACTAAACCATGGGATTTACATTTATCAATGAGTGAGAGATTTAGGTCTCAGTATGCCAGCAAACTTGGAAAACTCATTGCCAAACATCAACATGAATCCACCACAGGTATACATGTGTTCCCCATCCTGAACCCCCCTCCCCCCTCCCTCCCCCATACCATCCCTCTGGGTCGTCCCAGTGCAGCAGCCCTAAGCATCCAGCATCGAACCTGGACTGGCGCTTCATTTCATATAAGATATCATACATGTTTCAATGCCATTCTCCCAAATCATCCCACCCTCTCCCTCTCCCACATCTATACACCTGTTCTATACATCTGTATCTCTTTTGCTGTCTCGCTTACAGGGTTATCGTTACCATCTTTCTAAATTCCATATATATGCGTTAGTATACTGTACTGGTACTTTTCTTTCTGGCTTACTCCAAAAGCTTTTTGATTTCTTACTTTAATAAAGCCTTCTGCAAAAAAACGTGTGGTGAAGATCATGTAACACAAAATTAATGCCTTACCCATTTCTAAGTGTATGTATAGTTCAGGAGCACTTAGTACATTCACAGGATGGGGCAACCATCACAGTCATCCACCTGCAGACTCTTCACGAAACGGGAGCTCTGTCCCCACCAAACAGCCACTCTACTCCCTCCAGTGCCCAGCCGCTGGCAGCCCCCCCACCTCCTCCTGTCTCTATGAATGGCATTGCTCTCAGGACCTCATACAAGTGGAATCATACGGTGTTTGTCATCTCACGTTTGGCTTAGTTCCCTCAGCATCGTGTCCTGAAAGTCCAGCCGTGTGGCAGCACGTGTTGGAAAGCCCTTCCTATTAAAGGCTGACGGCATCCCCTTGCACGGATAGTGACACCCTGTATTCACGGCATTCACCATCGTCCACGGAGGGATACGTGGGTGGCTCCCCTCTTTCGGCCACCTGGAACAGTGCTGCTATAAACGTGGTTGAACAAATATCTCTCCAAGCCCCTGCTTTCAGGTCTTCGGGGTCTATACCCAGAAACGGAATTGCTGGGCCAGGTGCCAATTCTATTTTTACCTTTTTGAGCAACTGCGAACAGTTTTCCACAGCAGTTGTGCCATCTTACACGCTGGGCAACACCGCAAGGTTCCAGTTTCTACACACTCTTGCCAACACTTGAGGGCTCTTTATTTGTTGTTTGTTTGCTTGCTTGTTTTGGATAGCAGCCATTCTAATGGGTGTGAGGTGGTATAAATAAAGTTTTATTAGAACACAACCACGTCCATTCATCGAGAAATTGCCCATGGCTGTCTTCCCATGATAAATGCAGTGTTGAGCAGTGGGTGCCTGCAAAGGTACCTGGCCCTTACTGGAAACTTTTGCCAACTCCTGCAAAGCTGGGCTTCAATTCTGACCTGTTCTTCATGTAGGGTTTTGGGGAGTTCTTCACCTATTTCAGGAGGGAGCCAGGGCTCATGTCTGTTTCTTGACATCAGAAAGTAAAAGTTGTTGATAAAAAGGAGTTAAAAAGCCCCCTCCAAAGCTAAGAGAAAACAGCTTCCCTCTTTACACCAGGAAGTGGTGTTACCAAGAGTTGGGAGAAAAGTGATTTGGAAACCAAAGTCAGCAGGTTCCCCCCATTTGTGCCTCTGGTAAACCAAGCTCGTCAGCTAGCAAACTCTTTCAGGGTCGAGTTCTCAGAATGCACAGGCTCCCTCTCCCTCTACTCTCCGCATCGCCTTCATCCTACCGTCCTCTCCATCACCAGTCCTGCCTGCCTCGCCCATTAATCCCACAACCTCACACCACGTAAGTGGTGAGCGATTTACGGGCATCCTGGGTAAGGAGGGAAAATCCCCAGCACAGACACATCAGGAAGCCTACCAGCGAACACGAGGAAAGAGACATCTCCACGGGTGGAGGGGCCACGCAAGGGACAGTCACATCCTCACCCTAGAATCGGCCACGGCGAATACGCAAGGGTCCCGGTTGTCCCAGAGACCCTCAGAGACCCCCGCCACGAGCACCCCAGCAACCAACCGGGAGGCCTCCTGCCTCGCCTCCCAGGGTCCTCCCGTTCCTGGGATTACTAGCTGGAGGCATCAGAACAGCCCTGGAGGGGAGGCTGGGGCAGCGGAAGCAGGAGGGAAGGGTGACCGCTGACCTGTCCCTCGGGCATGCGTGCCAACTGCCCCGAAGATCGGCTTTCCAGGATGTAAGAGTGTGCAACTGTCACAGAAGTATTTTCTGAGTTCCTCATGTGCGGGAGTAGGGAGTGAGGGGAAGAAATGAGGACTCAAGAGTCTCTCCTTAGTGAGGAAGCACTTTGGGAATAAACAGTGGTGATGGCTGCAAAGCACGGGGAATAGAGGCATTGTCAGCAAATCGCACACGCCTGCGCGATTAAAGCGCAAATCAGAACCGGACACGGGACCACAGACTGGCTCCAAATAGGACAAGGAGCACGTCAAGGCTGTATACTATCACCCTGATTCAAATTCTATGCGGAGTACATCATGAGAAACGCTGGGCTGGAAGAAAGAGAAGCTGGAATCAAGATTGCCAGGAGCAATATCAATGACCTCAGATATGCGGATGACACCATCCTTATGGCAGAAAGTGAGGAGGAACTAAAGAGCCTTTTGATGAAAGTGAAAAAGGAGATTGAAAAAGTTAGCTTAAAGCTCAACATCCAGAAAACGAAGATCATGGCATCTGGTGCCATCACTTCATGGGAAATAGATGGGGAAACAGTGTCAGACTTTATTTTTCTGGGCTCCAAAATCACTGCAGATGGTAACTGCAGCCATGAAATTAAAAGATGCTTACTCCTTGGAAGGAAAGTTATGACTAACCCAGACAGACATTACTTTGCTGACAAAGGTCTGTCTAGTCAAGACTATGGTTTTTCCAGTGGTCATGTATGGATGTGAGAGTTGGACTATAAAGAAAGCTGAGCTCTGAAGAATTGATGCTTTTGAACTGTGGTGTTGGAAAAGACTCTTGACAGTCCCTTCGACTGCAAGGAGATCCAACCAGTCTATCCCAAAGGAAATCAGTCCTGGGTGTTCATTGGTAGGACTGATGTTGATGCTAAAACTCCAATACTTTGTATACCCAATGTGAAGAGCTGACTGATTTGAAAAGACCCTGATACTGGGAAAGATGGAGGGCAGGAGGAGAAGGGGATGTCACAGGATGTTGCAGATGGTGACTGCAGCCATGAAATTAAAAGATGCTTGCTCCTTGGAAGGAAAGTTATGACCAACCTAGACAGCATATTCAAAAGCAGAGACATTACTTTGCCAACAAAGGTCCATCTAGTCAAGGCTATGGTTTTTCCAGTGGTCATGTATGAATGTGAGAGTTGGACTATGAAAAAAGCTGAGCACCAAAGAATTGATGCTTTTAAACTGTGGTGTTGGAGAAGATTCTTGAGGGTCCCTTGGACTGCAAGGAGATCCAGCCAGTCCATCCTAAAAGAAATCAGTCCTGAATATTCATTTGAAGGTCTGATGCTGAAGCTGAAACTCCAACAATTTGGCCATCTGATGCAAAGAACTGACTCATTTACAAAAACCCTGATGCTGGGAAAGATTGAAGGTGGGAGGAGAAGGGCACAATGGAGGATGAGATGCTTGAATGGCATCAGCAACTCAATGGACATGAGTGAGTAAACTCCGGAAGTTGGTACTGGACAGGGAGGCCTGGTATGCTGCTGTTTCTGGCGTCACACAGAGTCAGAAACAACTGAAGTGACTTAGCAGCAGCAGCAGTGATTATAAAGCCCATACGGTGGCTGCCTTGACCTCCAATCGGATTCAGGAGGTGCTCATGGCCCCCAGGGCTACCTTAGACCTCTGCTCTGCCTTCTCATCTCAGGGGTTACCTGACTCTAGGCACTGATTTCAGCTCCTTGGGTTCCTGGTGTGCGGGCCACAGTGAGATGTTGTCTGACCAAGGTCTGGGCAGAGAAAAAGGAAAGGGGGTGAGATGAGGTGACAGAGATAAATGGCTGATACTTTAACCTTCTGTTTTTCTTTTTCTTTTTTTGATTCCATAAATATGCGGATATTATGCCATAAAAATAGCTGTTATTTGTCAAAAGCTTAGTCAGCCCAGCATGAGACTAGGTCGGTGGGGTGCACGTGGGAGTTCATGAAGATGAAAAGGGGATCTGAGCCATCAAGGAGTGCAAGTGAAGAAGCCAGAGTCTCTTTCCTTCCTCTTCTGAGAGGCCAGTGAAGATTTGCCAGGTTTCACCTTGTGGCCGTGTTTCCATCTCACTGTCTCTACATCTCCCCCTCTTTTCTTTAGATTTCTCCCCAGGAAACTTACACCATAGCCTTCCTAAGTAGCCACAAGATTCTATAGAAATACTGGGTACAGAATCTGTTAAGTAGGTAATGAGAATAATAATAATCAGTTATTAGCAATTTAAATTCCCATCCAGATTTTGAAGTTTTGTGATGGCAATCTACTTACATTAGATTGCACAGCTTTTTATTACTCTATAATTTTCAGATTTTCATGTTTACATTCAAACAAGTAAGAATATATATTTTAAGACTATGAGTCTCTTTTATATTGGCTGAACATGCAACTTGTTGCATTCAAGCTTCAAGATATGTTTAAATCTAAAAGAAAATACATCATCCATAATGCATTTTTAATAGAACATTAACACAGTTTCAACAAAGTAGCATGTTTTTTTAAGCATATTTTTGATAGAAAATAAAAATATTTTTATTCTGTAAGGATGTGGTTCCCCTGGAATACACAAATATCCCATCTTAGACAACAACTTACTCATAAAGAAAATTTAGAAAGAGATTTTTTTTTATTCCACGAGAAAAATATTCAGATTTAAATTACTTTAACGAAAGGAAATGTCTTCAGGTTAGCCAAACTCAAAGCATTTACTTCACAAGATGGTTAATTTTCGAAAGGAAACCTCTTCTCTTTGTATGGAATTTCTTTTGCATACTCATTCAGGGCTTCAAAGGAACAATTCTGACTACGAATTGATCAGAAGCATTTTCTCTGTCTGAAAATATTTTTAAGCTGGAGAAAAATTTAAACCTTTCTCCTCTTTAAAGAATTTGGAACTGCATTAAATTTTAAATTCTTGACTCGAGACTGCCAGCCTTTTTTGATAAAGCTGTCAAGTATTTCTTACGTTAAAAGGACAATGAGATTTATGAGAAAGATGAAAGCCAGACCATGAGCAACTTTGCTATGCAAAAATTTAAATATTCAGTACCAATACATGGTTGGAATTTGTCTAGCTGGAACACTGTCCTATATATTAGGACCATTCTTTTTAGCTTCCTGTGATTAGCTGCACAATTACATGGAGAGAAGCTTTGGTTGGCTGGCATTTCTGCAAGGAAGTGTCAGCTTACTAAGGTACCAATATATTATACAGTCAGAGAGACTGCAGGAACCTAGTTGAAACATAAATCATATTATAGCCCGATAGTGATTTTTAAAACTATTATGTTAGAAGATACAGATAATCATCATTTCCTAAATTTCATTTCCTGGTTATAAATTTCATGTGCTAGATTGTTGAAATAATCCTATTTATAACTTATTTTGACCTCAGTCTATGCTCCTCCTTCCTTACCAAGTCCCCCAGTCTCCCAACAAACTGATCACAAGAGGGCTTGGATTTACTATAAATATTGTAAATATTGGAGAAGGAAATAGCAACCCACTCTAGTATTCTTGCTTGGAGAATTCCATGCACAGAGGAGCCTGGTGGGCTACAGTCCATGGGATTGCAAAGAGTCAGATACAACTGAGTGACTAGCACTTTCACTTTTTTTCATAGTAAATATAGTAAATACTGATCATAGTCAAGTGCTTGAGCTGCTACTTGTCCTTTGTTATTGCAGTGTGTATTACTGAGAGTATACTAACCGTGTGTCAGATTAACATTGTTGTCAGTTGTGTTTAAATACAAGATAAAAACTGTTCATGCATGCTCTGGCTTGGTAGTTGGGTGGTTTTGGTAATGGGTGGCCACATTAATAAATTAGAAATTACCAGTATAATCTTAAATATCAATTGGCTTCTGATACAACTGAGTGACTAGCACTTTCACTTTTTTTCATAGTAAATATAGTAAATACTGATCATAGTCAAGTGCTTGAGCTGCTACTTGTCCTTTGTTATTGCAGTGTGTATTACTGAGAGTATACTAACCGTGTGTCAGATTAACATTGTTGTCAGTTGTGTTTAAATACAAGATAAAAACTGTTCATGCATGCTCTGGCTTGGTAGTTGGGTGGTTTTGGTAATGGGTGGCCACATTAATAAATTAGAAATTACCAGTATAATCTTAAATATCAATTGGCTTCACTTTCCCAATTTCATGAGCATTAGAATGTAAGCTCCCACAGAGTAAGATGTTTTTGTCCGTTTTGCTACAAGTCCTCAAAACTGACACATAGGAAGGTGCTCAGTAAATACGATTTGAATGAATAAATGAACTACATAAAAGAATTATTTTGGTTTAGCAAGATCCGTATGGAAAAGAATTTTGAGAAGATGCTAGGAAGGTCTCTTTCCTAAAAGTTGTTTACCAAATATGCTAGACTGGAGATACAACATAGGTTTCTTTTTGTTTACCGTTAATAGTGACTTACTCAGATGCTCTGCTGAGAAGAATCTTGTGGCTCATCCAAGCTCAGTGGAAAAAGAGTCCCCTAGTCAACTGATGGGGCTCCCCTCTTGGCTCAGACAGTAAGGAGTCTGCCTGCCAGTACAGGAGATGTGAGAGGAACAGGCTCGATATCTGGGTCAGGAAGAAATCCTGGAGGAGGGCATGGTAACCTCTTTTTGCTGGAGAATTCCATGGACAGAGGAGCCTGGCAGCCTACAGTCCATGGTGTCACAAAGAGTTAAACACAACTGAGTGACTAACACTGTAACTTTCAAACAATTGATGACATATCTGTTGTGTAGCAGTGGTGGTCCACGTAATAAATATTTGCTATTGCTGGGAGAGTTTCCTACCTTGCTGGATATATACAAACAGGACTTTTCCATTTCAAGGATAGTTTCTCATCTGATTGAATGAATCCTATCCTTTATAGTTGTAAGTTATCTGGAAAGATTTTACAGGAATTGTTTTAATTTCCTTTTCCCTGTAAGACTCTTTCATATTGAGGTAGTACCAGTACAAAAATGTTGTTCAAAGAATTCCTGTCTCCTATAGAAACCTGCATTCTACCAGAGGGTATAAGGGAGTATAAGATTCTTTTCTGTGCTACAAGTTCTATGAGAATATTAACGAAACACTCTTTTCACCTATGACACAGTTCCAGGGATCCAACCTCATTTCAGCATAATTCCAAGATTCCGGGATAGTTGTCCAAGTCTGTTGAAATCTGCTATTTTATAGGACATTTTCTTTATTTTTATTTTTGCCAGAATGAACAAAACTGATTTTTATCATCCGTCAAATGGAGCAAGATTTTGTAGTGTTTGTGTGTGGGTTTGTGGGGAGATTTTTCCATACCCTCAGCTTTTGTAACAAAAATCCAATGATTAGGCCATGGGTTGTGTGTTGTGAGGAAGGTTCAAATCTCTAGTATCATATAGCACACTCTTATCTAAGCAGATTGGAGGAAGGGCTAAGGTTAACACCAAGGTTGGTAATTTTGCTTAATTAAGTTGGCACCAATAACCTATTGGCACCATAGGAAAACTGGTCTGAAAATCCGAATTCTTTAGAAGCGTGGCCTCTTTTTTAGGTCATAATGAGTGATTCTAAGAGACTTTCTTGGTGTTTCTAGGCATATCGAAGAGTATACTCTTGTTCAGTTCTCAGGTCACATGTGTGAGCATACGAGGCAGAAACAGCCATGTATTCCACTGCAGATGTGTTTTGCCAGCTCTGCTAAGTGATTCAGACTATTTATTCAGTCACAGAGTTGGATCTTCTCTGTTAGAAAACTACCACTGAAGCAGAAGATGGCAGATCACAGGGTGGTTTATAACAATCTTAGCCTGTAAATTCAAACCGAGATTTTTTTTTTTTAATCAGAATTAGATCAGTCCTGCCAGCTCAACTTTCCCTTAGCAAATGTTATTTCTATGACGCTCTCAGTGTTTTTATTTCCACTGAAATTGACTCAGACTACATAAAGCTACAGAACATCTGCACACTTTTGATATGAAGAGGATTTTTCCTATCTTTCTTAGGACCTGTATTCCATTCTTGTTTTAATTAGACCGTGTATAAATATGGCTGTAGCCTCCAAAATGCTCTCCTTTCCTTCACAAAAATGGCATGTGGGATACTGAAGGGATTCGGCCAGGGAAAAGATTAACCTGGAAACAAAGGCAGCCTGATCCACTGTTGTTTCGCTGGCATGTGTTTGCGGTAATGCAATGTTTATCATACAAAAATGGGCTTCCCAGTTCCCACCAATCAGATATTTTGATATGTGAAATGCATGCTTTTTATTGTCCTAGTCAGGGAGCCCTTATTGGGGTTTGTAGTGTGTAAGTAAATATACCTTAATTGATCGACCTGAATTCAGATGTTGTTTGATTGGCATTGGAAGGTGGATCTTTATTCTGCTTTGCTCTTACAGGTAAAAGCAGCACCCAGGTAAAGTTTCCAGTTGCTGCTAACATGTTGCTAGGCTTTGGCATCAGCTGAGATGCTTGTTGGAAATGCAAACACTTGACCTTACCACGCCCCAGTCCTACCTGTTAAGTACTTAACTCCTGCTTTCAGCACCGCTGCCTTGACCCTCACTTGTAGAAATTGCAGAGAGAATGACCTGCATGTTCCTTTACTTGGTATAAATTAATATTTGATCTTGTTTCATACTTGACATTGACATTCAGCCTTTGCAGACAGATGCAGCTAAACAATTGTTAAAAATAGCAAAATATTTCCAATCAGGTTCCTAAATAACCACTTCCTGGAGTCCTGAGCAGCGTGTTTCCACTCCAGCCTCTCCCCTGGAACCCCTCTCTCCAGTTCACATTCCACCAGCTAAAGGGTTCATGTCAGGAACGGCAGTTCCCTCTCAACTCTTTGCTTTTCTCTGTGTGCCCTCTTGGGAGATTTTATTCTCATTTCTATAACAATCAAATATTTGGTGGCTAATCATCAATTTCCATCTTCTAGTCATGTCTTCTTCTGAGCTTAGAGCTCAGCTCCAAATATCCGTCTGCCTGGTGGGCGTTTCATTGGCACATCCATAGCTAACAAAACCACAGCTATGTCAAAAAACAAATCCATCATCTTTCTGCCTAAATTCAGCTCCTTCTGTCCCAATCCCTGATTCTCATGCACTCTGTCACCATTTGCCCCATCAACTAAAAGTGAGACTGAGTCATTCTTGACTCCTTACTCTCTCTGTCCAGTTAGTCATCTAATTAGTTGAATTTTACTCTAAAATTTATCTTACATCCATCATTTCCTTTCCATTCCCACTGTCACCACTTTGCTGCAGACTCATTGCCTCATTTGTAGATAAACAATAATTTCCTTACTTATTGCAATCTTTTCCTTCATGCCACCTCCAGAAGAATCCTCTGTAAATATCATTTTGACAGGTCAAATTTCTATTCAAATCACTTCAATGGGTCACTTCCTAAAAAGAAAAGGCCAGTTGTCTCCAACCTAGCCTTTTGTGGCAGCTGTTTTATTAGATATTATGGAGTTTGAAAGTGCTGTACTCAATATGCCAGCAAATTTGGAAAACTCAGCAGTGGCTATAGGACTGGAAAAGGTCAGTTTTTATTCCAATTCCAAGGCAATGCCAAAGAATGCTCAAACTACCACATAATTGTACTCCTCTCACATGCTAGTAAAGTAATGCTCAAAATTCTTCAAGCCGGGCTTCAGCAGTATGTGATCCATGAACTCCCTGATGTTCAAGCTGGTTTTAGAAAAGGCAGAGGAACCAGAGATCAAATTGCCAACATCCGCTGGATCATGGAAAAAGCAAGAGAGTTCCAGAAAAACATCTATTTCTGCTTTATTGACTATGCCAAAGCCTTTGACTGTGTGGATCACAGTAAACTGTGGAAAATTCTGAAAGAGATGGGAATACCAGACCACCTAACCAGCCTCTTGAGAAACCTGTATGCAGGTCAGGAAGCAACAGTTAGAACTGAACATGGAACAACAGACTGGTTCCAAATAGGAAAAGGAGTACGTCAAGGCTGGATATTATCACCCTGATTATTTAACTCATATGCAGAGCACATCATGAGAAACACTGGACTAGAAGAAACACTAGCTGGAATCAAGATTGCCGGGACAAATATCAATAACCTCAGATATGCAGATGACACCACTCTTATGGCAGAAAGTGAAGAGGATCTAAAAAGCCTCTTGATGAAAGTGAAAGAGGAGAGCAAAAAAGTTGGCTTAAAGCTCAACATTCACAAAATGAAGATCATGGCATCCGGTCCCATCACTTCATGGGAAATAGATGGGGAAACAGTGGAAACAGTGTCAGACTTTATTTTGGGGGGCTCCGAAATCACTGCAGATGGTGACTGCAGCCATGAAATTCGAAGACGCTTACTCCTTGGAAGAAAAGTTATGACCAACCTAGATAG
>SJYC01106154.1:0-34157 GCA_006408675.1 Madoqua kirkii | reverse complement strand
TTCAGTGAGACAACCCTCTTTTCCCAGTCCTCACCTAACAGGTGCTTTCAAAGCTGAATATGGCCCATTAATTAATTAATTTAACTCGTCACTCAATAAACGGGTATTTATTGAGTGTCCTCTGTGTTCTGGAGACCCGGGATGAACCAGACAGTTGTTGGGCAGGTCCTTCCAGAGGTTGCAAGACAGACAAAATCCCTGCAAACAACTTACAGATAGAGCAGGAAAACAAAAGGGGGTGTGAGAGAAAAAAGTGGTCAGGTGAGGAGAGGACTGTTAAGCTGAGACTGTCCTGCCATTGACCATGAAACAGTGTAAGGGGCTCTATGCTCACTTCAGGCCAGGCTTCCCCTGGCTGCATCTGTAGAATGGTAACGTAATGGATAAAGAAAATATCTGACATGTGGAGAAACCTTTGGGGACAAGGGCAGTTTCCTCGTGAGTGCTGTAACACTGAGGGATTTCTTACCTTTTAGGTTGCAGGATGAGGGAGCTTCAGGGGGGTGGTTCCAGCCCAACTCAGCTGCACTGCTGAGGGAAGGAGAAACCAGGAGACCCCAAATCAGTCAATTTCACACACTAAACACAATTTCATCTCACCTACAAAAGTGAGATGGGAAGGATGTCATAGCAACGTATAACCACCTCTTCTTTCATAAATGTGTCCAGAAAGGTAAGACCAGAAGTGACAGAAGGTGTTACCATGACAACCCCTTCCCTAGATCCACTCCATCCTGAGAGACAATCTTAAAATGTCCTTTACCTTGGTGGGTCTTAGGGTCACTGGAAGGGGGACTGCCCCCATTACCGTAGTAACCAGGACTTGGCTTTGCTTGTTTCTCACCTCTCTGGGGATGGTCCAGGCCTTGTAACCATAGCAACTACTTCTCAGCAGAGCATCTCCTCTAAATAAAAACACCTGGTTGGTTTGGTCCACAGACCTCCCACGATGGGAAAGGGAGAGATGGTTACCATGGTAATGCCAACTGTGTGGCTGGGGGGAGGGGCTGGGAAAGAGCTGCTTCCCTCAGTACTGTCCTTGGGGCTGGGTCCTTTCTACCTGAGTGCTAGGTGAGGTTGCCATAGTAACCGATGAGGGTAGGGGCAAAGGACCACCAGGGACTTGGGTTACCTTAGCAACCTCTTCCTGGTGCAGGGCCAGGAGAGAGTTGGAGCTCCATAACCACAGAGGGGGAAGGGAGGGGAGGCTATGGGTGTTCCAGACTGGGAGGAGTTACCATGACAACCGACCTGGGCCAGAAATCAGGATGGGGCCACTGCTGAAACCACCCCTGGTGGTCGTTCTTTCCCTCAAAGAGTGACAGTGACTGTGGAGGAGAGTGCTATTTGGGTCTGGAGAGGGCTAGAGTCTTTCTTTGGGGTGAAACGGGAGGAGGGGGGTAGAAAGCGGTCCCTCCCCAAGTACCGCGTTTCCCAGGGGCGATCCTCGCGCGGAGCCTGGGTCGCGTTTGCCCTCCTCCGGGCGCGCGCCCCCTTTCCGCCCCGCGCCCCCTTCCACGCGCGCGCCTTCGGGGTCGACCCGGGTGGGCGAGGCGCGCGCCCGACTTCGTTCCCGTCACCCGCGCCCCCCCCCACCCCCCGGTTCCCACCGAGCGCGCGCGCGAGGGCTGGCGCGGCCGCGCAGGCGCGCGAGGCACAGCGGGCGCGCGGGCCGGCCCCGGGGCCTCCATGATGGAGGAGCGAGCGGCCGCCGCCGTCGCCGCCGCCGCCTCCTCCTGCCGCCCGCTGGGCTCCGGCGCGGGCCCCGGCCCGACGGGGGCGGCCCTGGTCTCCGCCCCCGCCCCCGGGCCCGGCCCAGCTGCCAAGGGAGGCGGCGGCGGCGGAGGCAGCCCCGGTCCCGCAGCGGGACCGGAGCCCCTGAGCCTGCCCGGGATCCTACACTTTATCCAGCACGAGTGGGCGCGCTTCGAAGCGGAGAAGGCCCGCTGGGAGGCCGAGCGCGCCGAGCTGCAGGTGAGCACCGCCCCGGGACCCCCGACCCCCGCCCGCCCGGCCCGGCCCGGCCCAGCCTCACCCGCCGCCGCCGCCGCCGCCATCTTGGAGCAATGGCCGCCGGGACGGCCGGGGGGGCGGGAGGGGACGGCGACCGGCCGGGAGCCGGAGTGAGGGGCCGGCCGAGGGGCGGCCGGCGGCGGCAGGGGGCCCGCGCGGTCGCCGGGAGAAGGAGGCGCGGGGGACCCGAGCCTGCTGGCAGCGGGAGGGAGCCGACCAGCGGAAAGCTTCCTGAGAGAGTGCCCTCGGAGCCCGAGGGGCCCCGGGAGAGCTCAGCGGAGCGCTGGGAGAGGATGGGGGGGTCTTGTACACGAGTGAGCCAGCAGCTCCCAGGGTGCCGCACGAGGGACTCCCCGTTCCGTCCCCGACCAGGTGCGCCCTGGAGGTGGAGCCCGATGGACCCCGGGTGGGTGAGAGGGGCCGTCGGGGGTGCCTGGGATCAGCCAGGGGCGAGCGCGGGGCGGGGAGCCCATGTGAGTCGAGAGAGGAAGTCAGGGAGCCCGGGACGGGTGTGTGTTTCGGAGCATTTGGACTGGAGGGACTGAATGACGGCTGTGTGGAGGACTCCCAAGGATGCGGAGCAAGGTCTCCGGGCGGGAGGTGGGGGGCGTGAAGGTGTGTGTCCTCTTTTCTGAAGAGGAAACTTTGGGGAGCCCTGGCAGGCCTGCCTTCCGAGTGCAGGGGAGGGGTCCCAGGGTTGGAAGCACGGATGGAGCCAGGACGTGAGCCAGGAGCCTGTGTTGGAAGAGAACGGAGAGCCGAAATTCTTTGGGGAAGTGGAGGCGTGGGGGCCCCGCCGTGAGATGGGAGGTGAGGTGTGTGGGATGTCAGATGGAGAACCCCTGAATTGGAGTATGGGAGGGTCAAACTTGGCCAGCTGTGGAGAGGGGCGGTGGGATGGAGACAGTGAAGAGGAATCGGGGGACCTGGGGCATGGCAAGGGGAGCCTTTTTGGAGAGCAGAAAGACAGCCAGAGGAAACATTTCAGAAGGATCCTGGGGTGGGAGGTGTTTGTGAAAGTTTCTGGGAAAGGATCGTATGGTTTGTGGAGTAGATTCAGGGAGGAAGGTGTCCTGAGATGTTTGGAAGAGGCTGAGGAGCTGGGCTGGGTTTTGTGACCTTGAGAAGTGTGGGTCGATTGGCAGTGTCCTGAGGAGCCTGGGTATCCCAGTGGTGAGGATTTGGAGGATTGGGGCATTGTTAGCAGAAGTCAGTATCTCCTTCTAGCATCTGGTCTTTCCTCTTTTGAATTACTGTTTCATATCTGGTTGAGGTGGGGACCCAAGTAAATAACCAGATTAGAATTTTCTCCCTAGGATGACTAAAGAGAGCATCCCACACTTCTCCCACCCCAAAAGGGATCTTCACTGTGTGGTGGCTGAGGCTTGGGGTTAGGGTGGGAGAGAAAGCCTTACGTAAGTACCCCTTGCTATGATATCCCGTCTGTACGTCTTATTAGATCTTCTTAATATCCCCATTGTGGAGACAGGGCCAAGGACATTGCTCTTAGTTAGCAATTATAATAGCAGCTGCTGTTAATTGAGTACGTATTATGGGCGAGACATTGTGTTAGACACAGCAGATACATGGTATCACTTAGTCCTTGCAACATTCTGGGAGGGTGAGGGATGTTATTTCCTTTCCCTTCCTTTTCAAAAATAATCAAAAGAGGAACTGGAGACTTTGAGATCAGTAGTATATCCAAGGTCACAGCCTGTGGGTGGCAGGGGTGGTCTGTGGGCTTTCAAGCCCATACCCGTCTGATGCCCAGGACAGATGACAAGCTTGTTTCAGGGAAGCTCAGTGACCTTACCAGGGTCATCCAGGTGGTCATAGCAGACTAGGGTACCCTACAGCACCCACCACGCCACTGCCTCACCTTTGAGACCAGCAAGAGAAAAGATGCGTCCAGGCTCCAGCATCACTTACTTTGTACTCCTTTGTGGTTATTGTTCTGTTACATTAGTAAATTTCAAGGATCTCAGAAGTGCCTGTGTGTATAGATGTACACACACACACCTAAGTGAGTGAGAAGGGAAAGATCCACTCCCCCAGACCGTATTATTGCTATAAAAGTAATTCAGCTCTGTGTGTGTAATATATGAAATCCTATTCAGTTCAGTTCAGTCGCTCAGTCGTGTCTGACTTTTTGTGACCCCATGGACTGCAGCACACCAGGCTTCCCTGTCCATCACCAGCTCCCAGAGTTTACTCAGACTCATGTCCATCAAGTCAGTGAGGCCATCCAGCCATCTTGTCCTCTGTCGTCCCCTTCTCCTGCCTTTTACATCCTATTACACGCATCATTTTGTGACTTATTTTCATGTACTTGTATATCTCTACGTTTCTTTCATGTGAGCACACAGAGTGCTTATTATTTTGGGGAACTGCACCCTGCGGGTGTCTGTGCCACAGCTCATTTAGTTTGTGTCCCCTTAATGGATTTTTTGGTATTTCCACTTTTTGCCCATTGGAAGTGGCCGCAGGGACTGTCCTCGCATTCCCTCCTGTGTGAGTGCACAGTAGAATAAACAGGTGGGGTGGCAGAATAGACGTGTTTATAAACTGGTGATTGGTTCTGCCAAGTTGTCCCAGATTTACACTCCTCGCAGCAGCACCTCTTTTTATACACTTTTACTTGAGCACTTATCACTTAGAGAGGTGTGACTTCTCCCGCGAGATCCTTCAAGGCCTGGACTGCGTCAGATTTTCCCCATAAACCCCGAATACCTCTTCTCCAAATAGCTTCTTTGTGCAGCTGCTCCTGGCACCAGACAGTCAGTGTGGGGGAATAGCAGAAAAGGCAACTTCTTGGGAGGTCCTGCCAGGAGGCGCCTGGAAGATGGGAGCAGGAAGCTGCTGTCCGTGGGGGGATTCAGAGAAGGAGGTGGTGAGGTTTCTGCCCTTCAGAAACTTCCAGGCTAAGGGAGAAGGCTGATTTGCGCAGGGGGTTACCGAGGTTCACACGCAGTTGACGTTTCAGTGGTGTGGCTGTGGTACTTCTGCAAAGGGCAGTGAGCTTTTTTGAGGACAAGAGGAACCTTGAGGGAGTGGGGGGCTCTGACTGGACATTCAGGGATGAGCAGGGGCAGCGAGTACACTGCTGCAGGTGGAGAAGATGGGGAGCTGGTCCCTGCCCCCTGCCCGTCACCCTCCCCTACCCCCGCCAGCCTCACAAGGAGCTCTGAGGTCCACAGGGACTCAACCCTGCCAGAGCCTGGGGAGGAGGAGTGGAGTGCAGGAGACACAGGGCCCGAAGGTACTGAAGGGACCGGGAGGGGTGGGACAGAAAGCTTGGGATGGGGAGAGTCTGCAAGGGCTCCCAGGAGGACTGAGATAGCCAGGTTCCTCCTGTGCAGCCTGGATAGGGAGGGAACAGCTGGAGGAGAGGCAGCCACCCTGTCTCAGTGGCAGTGGGTGGAGGTGCTGGTTGGGTAGAGAACTTCCAGATCCCAGCCTTGCCTGCTGGCCCGCTGCGGCCCCGGCAGGTCAGGCAGCCGCAGCCGTGTGGCTGTGACCGCAGGTGTGCGCAGGGTGGGAGGGCCAGGCCCCCAGCGCTTCCCCTGTCTGTGGCATTTCACCAACTCAAGACACTTCACCCACGTGTTTCTGGTTCTCCTTCTCCTTTCTTTGCTGGAGGAACTGGGAAGGGGACCACAGAGCAGAGTGATATTCTTCCATCATCATTGGATGGGCGCTCAGGGAGCAAGGGGGGCTGTGTGGGGTGAGCAGGTGTGAGGTCTGGGCGTGACTCTGCCCCTGCTTCTCCCCCTCCACTTTCTTCCCTCACAGGTGAGGGCCACCTCCTTAGTACCCTAAACCCACTCCTCACCCCCCGCTGCCTGTTCCTAGTTTGAGCCTCTGTCATTTTTCCCTGGGATCTGCCTCCTTCTGTGACTGGCTTCTGGGCCTTTGGCTTGGCCCTCTCCCTGCCCCCGCCCCAAGTCTGAGCAAGTTTGATGATATCTCTGCTGAAAAAGCCCTTCCGTAGCTTCCCCTGTGCTCTTAAGGTGGATTTCAGACTTGTTTGCATGGTCTGTGATTCTTTGTCAGACCGACAAGCTTCTCTGACTTCCCTTACTAACCCTTTTATGCATTCTCAGATGGAGCCATACCCGCCTTTTTAGAGTTTGCTGCTCTGTACCAGCTGCGCACTCCGCCCTGGCCCCCTGCTAACCAAGCTCAGGTCTCAGCTGAACTGTCACTTCTTCACCTAGGTGTCCCTCCTCCCAACCCTCCTCTGCTCCCTCCTGGGGTCCGAGTCGAGTCGTGTGTTAGCTGTGGCTGCTCCTGCCCGGCCCATGCCCTGGACTGAGGGCTCTGTGGGGGCAGGAGGCGCTCATCTTCTCTGTTACTCCGCCAGCCCCGCATCCTGAACCTGTCCCATCACGAGCGGGTCACCAGTATCCAGTGGGGAGCGCCTGTGGGCTCGGCAGGCGGGGCAGGCACCTGGCAGCAGAAACTTGTGGATGGCAGCCCAGAGGGGCGAGGGCACAGGGAGACGGGAACCTTGTGTTTGGTGATCAACCTCGCCTTCTCCACTACTCCCCTCACCTTCTAAAACTCACTCCAGAGAGCGTTGATTTGGGTGGCTGAGAAGATCCTCGAAGGACATAAATTCAAAACTCTGAAGATGTTGATCACGTGTATGTCTGCCTATCTGGCCTTAGATTTTTATGTACATACGTGTTGATTTAAAGTATAGGGAAAAGAAATATTGCGAGGAGTTCCTTTCTCTCAGTGGACAGGTGAGGTTTACTTTCTGTAGCACACCTGGGACAGGTATTTATTTGTTCACTGCTGGTCCCACACCCTCCTCTAAAATATGAACTTCATCTTGTTCAGTTCTGTGTCCAGGATTGTATCTGATACATAGTAAGCATTTGTGGAGGAAATGAAAGATACTTTTGTTGTGCATTAATATATGCAAAGGAAGGAAGTCTATCCCTGCAGTTATACTGATGGGGTCAATTCCTTAGAAGTGGAACTGCTAGGACAAAAGGAATGTGTATTTAACATGTTTGTGGATGTGGCCAGATTGCCCGCTGGAGGGGTTTGTGAACTTGTGCCCCCCCCGCCCCCCCCCCGCGGTGTCCGAGTGTGCTTTTTCCTCTGGCCCTGTGCTCAGGCCCGTGCTCAGCAGTGCTCAGCCCACATGTGATTCTCTGCTGACCTGAGGGAGAGACCTGGTCCCTGGAGCAGGAGACGGGTGATGGGAGGCATTTGGGCACAGGGCCGTGTGGGGCACAAGTGCCCGGGGCTCCCCCCCCCCCCCCCCCCCCCGCGGTGTCCGAGTGTGCTTTTTCCTCTGGCCCTGTGCTCAGGCCCGTGCTCAGCAGTGCTCAGCCCACATGTGATTCTCTGCTGACCTGAGGGAGAGACCTGGTCCCTGGAGCAGGAGACGGGTGATGGGAGGCATTTGGGCACAGGGCCGTGTGGGGCACAAGTGCCCGGGGCAGGGAGGTCGGGTTTCCTCGAGCTCCAGGGCGAGGAGGAAGCATGTTCGTGGGCATCTAAGAGGCCGCTGACTGCGGACAGTCCTGGAGCAAGGCTTTGGGAATGTTCTCCGCCTGGCAGCGGTGTCTAGGAGCTCCTGAGGGAGCTGCGGAAGTTCTTCAGCAAGCACGTGCTGTGTGAGGGTTGGCTCCAGGACGACGCAGCTGCCAGGGGCCCAGGAGGCCTGTCAGCCATGGACACCTCTGCTCCCTGGTCTCAGGTCTCAGGGATCCTAGCTCCCATGAAGAACTGGGCCCCGCGACTTTTCTGGTGGTCCAGTGGTTTAGAATCTGCCTTCCAAAGCAGAGGATGCGGGTTTGATTGCTGGTCGGGGAACTGGGATTCCACATGCAGCAAGGCAGCTAAGCCCACAAGAGAAGCCTGTGGACCACAAGGAAAGATCCCACATGCCTGCATGCCAGAACTGAGACCCAGTGCAGCCAAATAATTAAGTACTTTGAGAGAATAAAAATAACAAGAGGTGGGAGCTGGCATTTGTTAGCCCTTCATCTGTGCCAGGATTTGGACTGAGAACAACTTAACACGTGAGGGGCAGGCACTCTCAGGGGCACTCTCAGGAGCCCCATTTTCTGGAAGGGGAAGGGCTGGTTCAGAGAGGGCTGGTTCAGAGACGGAAGGGGAAGGGGAGGTTCAGAGAGGGCCTAAGATTGTGCCTCGCGGAAGTGGCCGAGCCAGGCCTGAAGCTCGGGCGGTCCCAGCCTGGGTCAGAGGAGCACTTGAGGAGAAGCCAGGGAGGAGCGAGGCACTCAGGGCTCTGGCACTGGGCTTCCGGAACATGGTCGGGGGCCAGGAGCCTGCCTCGAAGGCCATTGGTGTCTCCAAAAGGCCCGTTGACAGGCCAGAGCAGACGGAGGCAGACTGGGCCAGCAGACGGTGTGAAGTGGCTGGCAGGGGCCCTGGGTCATGTCTGTGACACATCTCCCTTCCTCTGGGCCAGCTTCTCCAGGACGGTCGGTCCCCATCGTGGAGGTCAGGCGGCAAAGCTGTTGCATTGCAGTGGCAGCCGAGCCGAGCCACCCACTCCTGTCCCTAGACTCCAGAAGCAGCTTCCCATACCCCCCAGAGACAGAAGCTCTGCTTGAACAGTGCCATGCCACCTCCCCCAGCCACCTCGGGGACGGCACCTGCCTGGGGGTGGGGGAGGAGGCGCCCAGGGCTCTTAATACCTACCGCCCCCATCGTCTCCCCAAAGGTGGGGGCCTAGGGAGCCCCAAGCTGTTCCCATTTAGTCTCTCTTCAGTCGTTTCATCGCGGGTGACAGGGAAACAGATCCAGCCGCCCTCTCGTTGCTCCGCTGAACCCTGGCTCAGGGTCTCCACGCTTGAAGAACTGGCCGCTGTGTGTCCCGGGGGTGGGGGTGCTGGAGCTGCCTGCCCCGAGCGAGCGCGGGACACAGGTCGGCGAGCCTGAGCCCTGCTGCCCCCGCCCTCTTCTGTCCGCCCGCAGGCTAGGTGGCCTTCCTCCAGGGAGAGAGGAAGGGGCAGGAGAATCTCAAGACGGACCTGGTGCGGCGGATCAAGATGCTGGAATACGCGCTGAAGCAGGAGAGGTGAGCCCTGCCATGCCTCGGCTGCCTGCCTTCAGGGGCCAAGCCCCTGGGAGCATCCTTTCCTCCATCACTCAGTACTGCCCAGTCCAGGAGAGGAGGCAGAGCAGGCCCTCGTGGGTGGGGTTCAGGGCAGACTGCGAGCAACGGCTTCGTCATGGCGGCGGCCCACCACATGGCAGACGCCACACAGTCCTCATCTCGTCCCTCCCTTCCAGGGGCCTCATGGGTGCAGGTGAGGCTTCTGGAGGGAGAGGACTTCTTTGAGGACTCTAGAGCTGGGACGGCAGCCCGGTGTGCCCGGCGTCCAGCAGCGGGCTCGCCACGGTGCCATCTGTGCCACCACCTCCACCACGGCTGCTTCCCAGTCAGGGAGGGTGGAGGGCGGAGGAGAGCGAGAACCCAGGCTCTGGGATTCTGAAGGCGAGGGCTGCCCCTGTCGATGCGTCGGTGCCTTTCATTCGTTCATCATTTGACCTTTTAGGGCCAAATACCATAAACTGAAATTTGGGACAGACCTAAACCAGGGAGAGAAGAAACCAGAACTGTCGGAACCAGGTACCCAGGCCGGCCTGATCCTCCCTGCATGCCCGCCCCCCGCAAACCGAGCTGATAGAGCAGTGATGGACCCCCAAGTCTCAAATGCTCCACGGAGAGCAGCTTGGCCGGGACAAGGAGTGGTCGGGTCTCATTCTTGGTGCCCACTCTTGGGGGAGCAGGGGGCAGGGAAGGCCTGGGAGTCCTGCCCGCTGGCCCTCTGTCTGTCTGAGGCAGACAGACACCCGAGGCCCCTGGAAGTCAGAGCTTCTAGAAGGAGGCATCAGTTTACCATCGGAAGTAGGGAGGGTGTTCCAGGCGGAGGGAGGAGGGTCCAGGAGCGCGTAGACACGGAAGAGTGTGGTGTGTTCACAAGGTGAGGCTGACGTGGCCACTGTTCTTCATGCCGACCAGAGCGCTTTCCCCAAGGACAGGGTTCTGTGTTGACTGATACAGTCTAGGCACGTAGCCGGCCACATAATAGATGCCCGATAAATATTCGATGAGGAATATTTATCCTCATCGAATAAACAGTAAACAGTAAACAGGCTGCCTTATTCAGTCCTCACAGCAGTCCCAAGAGTTGGGTGCTGTGATTGTTAACTTTGTTTCTCAGATGAGGAAACTGAGGCTCAGAGAGGTAAACTGACCTGCTCAGGCCACATAGCCGGGCGGGCTGGGCCAGTTGTCTGCCCGTTCGTTCAGAGTCCAGCCCGTTTCCTGTGTGGGGAAAGAGCAGAACAGGGTCTGAAGACAGTCCAAAGAGACCAGAGAGGAGGAGGGCTGGGAAGAAGGGGGCTCCAGGCCCTCCTGGCATGTGGTTCCACAGCGACCCACTTGGGTTTGAGGGTGAGGACAGGGCCGGTGGAGGAGGTGGTGGGTGCCTGGATGGTGCCCTCGAGACAGCCCGCCTCCTTTCTCTCCACCCTGCAGTCTCCAATGGCCCTGTGGAGTCGGTCACGCTGGAGAACAGCCCGCTGGTGTGGAAGGAGGGGCGGCAGCTTCTCCGACAGTGAGTGCGCGCCCGGCCAGGGCAGAGGCTGGGCTGGGGAGATAAGCCCAGGGATGCCACAGTCCTTCCTGTCCCCAATGGGGACCGTGAGCTCTCAGGATCCCTGCTGGCCACAGCCAAGAGGGCCCTTCACCCTGTGGGGGCAGAGCGTGGGAAGACTCCTGGCAGGAGGCAGCCCTGCGGGACCCCTACACTTGGAAAGCAATCCCACATGCCCTTTATCCCCCCCCCAGGGTGTAATGTTAAAATTTTTTTGCTTTTCATTAGAGAGATATGTGTGTTTTAGAAAACTTGGGAAACAGGAAAATACAGAAAAGAACAAAAATCACCCCTAATTCCACCATCCAGGGAATTTCATGCCCCTGTAAACATTTTGACACACAGACTTTCTCTTCTGTTATGTGTATTTGTGCGTGTGTGTGTGTTTTGTAAAAGCAAGGGTTCCCCCTTTGCGTTGTTTCATAAGGCCTTGCTTTTAAGTGTTGTGAACGTTTCTCCGCATAAGTTAGTTATGATGCTTCATTTCAAGACCCATGTAATCGTCTGTTATGTGGATAATCATAACTTCCTGTGGCCAGCCTCTTCTTGTGTATTTTGTTGAAGGCATTTTTTCAATAGACAGTGTGACAAACACCAGGAAGTTATTTGTCCGTATCCTTGATTTCCTTATGCTAAACGTCAGAGAGGGTAGTTGCAGTCGCTAGCTTAAAGGACGTGCAGGCAGTGATGACAGAAGGACTGTCCCAGCCGATGCCTGCCAGGTACCCGTCATGTGCCCAGCACGGGGCTAAACGCCCAGCACACAAGGATTCCTCTTGGAAACCCCCAGGCAGTGTAACTGCTAGTGTTCCCCTCATTTTCACAGGTGAAAAAAAACGAGATTAAGAGAGGGCATCCGGGCAGAGGGTCCCAGCTAGTAAGTGGAGGGTCAGACATGTGATCTTAGGGACCCGCACCCCGAGCCCAGCTCCTTCCACCCACCTCCCCTGCTTCCCCCACCTCTCCCTCGTGGTGGGGCGGGGGAGCCTCAGACACGCATGCACGTGCCCAAGATGGTGTGTCTGTTGTTGCCCAAGGGGCAAGGTCACGGTCAACAGAAAAGACTCTGCGGGCGCCCCCTGAGGACCAGCCAGGGACTCCTGTCTCCAGTGATTTGAAGCCACAGATACTCACAGCTGAATTTTTTCCGTTTTTTTAGCCTTTAGGCCAGTCTCAGCTGGCTTCAGGTTTTGTAATCCTGGGGGTAATTAATGCTCCGGTGTGAAGTAAATGACAGAAGTTCCTACTGACATCCCTAATCTCACTGGGCAGAGATGGCTGCTCTGAAGTTCAGTGTGTTTCTTTCTAGGCCTGGTGCAGGGTGTGCCTGGATGGTGCCCTCGAGACAGCCCGCCTCCTTTCTCTCCACCCTGCAGTCTCCAATGGCCCTGTGGAGTCGGTCACGCTGGAGAACAGCCCGCTGGTGTGGAAGGAGGGGCGGCAGCTTCTCCGACAGTGAGTGCGCGCCCGGCCAGGGCAGAGGCTGGGCTGGGGAGATAAGCCCAGGGATGCCACAGTCCTTCCTGTCCCCAATGGGGACCGTGAGCTCTCAGGATCCCTGCTGGCCACAGCCAAGAGGGCCCTTCACCCTGTGGGGGCAGAGCGTGGGAAGACTCCTGGCAGGAGGCAGCCCTGCGGGACCCCTACACTTGGAAAGCAATCCCACATGCCCTTTATCCCCCCCCCAGGGTGTAATGTTAAAATTTTTTTGCTTTTCATTAGAGAGATATGTGTGTTTTAGAAAACTTGGGAAACAGGAAAATACAGAAAAGAACAAAAATCACCCCTAATTCCACCATCCAGGGAATTTCATGCCCCTGTAAACATTTTGACACACAGACTTTCTCTTCTGTGTATGTGTATTTGTGCGTGTGTGTGTGTTTTGTAAAAGCAAGGGTTCCCCCTTTGCGTTGTTTCATAAGGCCTTGCTTTTAAGTGTTGTGAACGTTTCTCCGCATAAGTTAGTTATGATGCTTCATTTCAAGACCCATGTAATCGTCTGTTATGTGGATAATCATAACTTCCTGTGGCCAGCCTCTTCTTGTGTATTTTGTTGAAGGCATTTTTTCAATAGACAGTGTGACAAACACCAGGAAGTTATTTGTCCGTATCCTTGATTTCCTTATGCTAAACGTCAGAGAGGGTAGTTGCAGTCGCTAGCTTAAAGGACGTGCAGGCAGTGATGACAGAAGGACTGTCCCAGCCGATGCCTGCCAGGTACCCGTCATGTGCCCAGCACGGGGCTAAACGCCCAGCACACAAGGATTCCTCTTGGAAACCCCCAGGCAGTGTAACTGCTAGTGTTCCCCTCATTTTCACAGGTGAAAAAAAACGAGATTAAGAGAGGGCATCCGGGCAGAGGGTCCCAGCTAGTAAGTGGAGGGTCAGACATGTGATCTTAGGGACCCGCACCCCGAGCCCAGCTCCTTCCACCCACCTCCCCTGCTTCCCCCACCTCTCCCTCGTGGTGGGG
This sequence comes from Madoqua kirkii, assembly GCA_006408675.1. Lineage (NCBI taxonomy): Eukaryota > Metazoa > Chordata > Mammalia > Artiodactyla > Bovidae > Madoqua > Madoqua kirkii. The sequence continues at coordinate 21,020 of SJYC01106154.1, read as the reverse complement.
CGGGGGAGCCTCAGACACGCATGCACGTGCCCAAGATGGTGTGTCTGTTGTTGCCCAAGGGGCAAGGTCACGGTCAACAGAAAAGACTCTGCGGGCGCCCCCTGAGGACCAGCCAGGGACTCCTGTCTCCAGTGATTTGAAGCCACAGATACTCACAGCTGAATTTTTTCCGTTTTTTTAGCCTTTAGGCCAGTCTCAGCTGGCTTCAGGTTTTGTAATCCTGGGGGTAATTAATGCTCCGGTGTGAAGTAAATGACAGAAGTTCCTACTGACATCCCTAATCTCACTGGGCAGAGATGGCTGCTCTGAAGTTCAGTGTGTTTCTTTCTAGGCCTGGTGCAGGGCATGGTACAAATGTGTGTTTGTGTGTGGTCTATCCTTAGAGGCACATCCTTTTTTTTTTTCTACAAACACTTGAGTTGTAAGGAACACTTAACTTACAGTTTCTGTTGTGCTATTTATTTAGCAGGCCCTCTCCTGTTTGGGCTTCCCAGGTGTGGCTCAGTGGTAAAGAATCCGCCTGCAATGCAGGAGCCATTAAGAGACACGGGTTCGATCCCTGAGTCGGGAAGATCCCCTGGAGAAGGGACGGCACCCTGCTTCAGTATTCTTGGACAGAGGAGCCTGGTGGGCTACGGTCCATGGGCGCACAAGGGATCGGACGCGACTGAGCACGCAGTGAGCACTTGGCACTCTGCCGCGTTTATCCTGTGCCTACTGTCCCACCAGCCGTCTACTTCCACAGTCCTCATCAGCAGACGTGTGGGTCGGCCCCTGCCTTTAGGTCCCCCAAATGTACATTGTCTCTGCGAGCATCTGCGACAGCGCGATGCCCCCATCGAAAGGCTTCCACCGGGAGTAGTCTCGAACGGGAAGCAGCAGGGTCAGGGGAATCTTACGTGATGAGACTGCAGTGTGTTGTCTTCAGTTGCTTCTCCAAAAGGGCTGGCCCAGCTTGCATCCGCCCCTGCGGTATAGAAAGGAGCCATGTGGTGCCTGATCCTCCCTGGTTCCGCCTCCCCCACCGACCTGTCCTGGTTCCGCCTCCCGCAGGTACCTGGAAGAGGTCGGCTACACCGACACGATCCTGGACATGCGGTCCAAGCGCGTGCGCTCTCTTCTGGGCCGCTCGTTAGAGCTCAATGGGGCCCCCGAGCCCACTGAAGGGGTCCCTAGGGCACCGCCGGCCCCCGGGGGGCTCAGCGGCGGGGAGTCACTGCTGGTGAAACAGATTGAGGAGCAGATCAAGAGGTGAGCCCTGGGGTCTGGAGAGTGTCTCCCCAACCCCCCCCCACCCCCACCATGAGACCAGTCCATGATCTGGGGTCGCATCCTTCCTGGAGTGTATCATGGGCTCCTCTGCTCCAGAACCCTCTGTCCATCCCTTACGGGATGTGCAGTCTCTGTCCTGGGTGGCCCTCCCCTGGTGTCACCTCCGTGCTGCTGCGCTCCACAGCTCCCCTCTAGTCCGGCCCTGCCCGAAGCTCCGGCCTGCGCGCTCCCTATCAAACGCCAAGTCCCTGCTGAAGGCAGCCCTGGGCCCACACCAGGACCTGGGGAGTGTAGCACAATATGTGGTCACTGCCCCCCGGGGAGCTTTCCTGTGTTCATTCTCTCATCAGTAGCTGTTGTTAGAAAATAACTAAATTGCTGATGATGTGAGGTCTATGAAAGGCAGTGAGAAAGCGGTGGGAAGGGGCTTCCCTGTGGTCCAGTGGTTAAGACTTTCCCAGGTTGAGAGCTAAGATCCCACCCACATGACTCGTGGCCAAAAGCCCAAACATAAAACAGACACAATAGTATAACAAAGTCAGTAAAGACTTTTAAAACGATCTACATCAAAAAAGAAAAATATCTTAGGAGAAAAAGAGAGATGGGAGAAGCAGTACTGCTTAGGACAGGATGACTTTTGGGCAGAGAACTGCATGGAGTGGAGGCCGAGCCAGCCGAGTAGCTGGGAGGGGAGTGTTCTCCGTAAAGGATCCAGGATAGGAGAGGGCTGGCACGCCCAGGAGCAGGCAGAGGCTGGCGTGGTGGCAGTGCTGCCGGCATATGGTGCCACGGTCTGTGGTGAGGCTGAAATCTCAGAAGTCTGATCACGGCGGGCCTCATGGGCCACGGTGAGGAGCTTGGAGACAGGCTTGTGGTTTCGAGCCAGGGTGTGATGTCATCTGATAGGCTTGGTCTTCTTCGAGATGGAAAGGCTGACCGAGGGCCGGGCTGGGAGTGGGGAGGGCTGATCGGAGACTCCTGGAGACGTCCAGGCCAGAGACGGTGGACGTCAGCAGTGGAGGGGTGAGGCTGGTCCACTTCTCAGCACGTTTTCAGCAGGAGCTGATAATAACAAAAGGACTGGCTGTTGGGGGAGAGGCAAAGAAACTGGGGTGACTGGAGGGTGGGGTCTGAGCAGCTGGGAGCAGTGCTGACCTGGGTGGGGGGCTGCAAGGGGGCCATTCAGATCGAGTGGAGTGCGAGGTGTATATGTGAGCCCTGTGGCAAGGGTAGGGACAACACTTGACTCGTAAATGTATCTGCAGTTCACCAGCACACAGGTGGGCTTGAAAACCATGGGGCTGGGCAGTCACCGAGGCAGAGGGTGTGGAGGTGGCACCAAGGAAGGAGCCCGTTCCACATGTGGAGGCCCCGAGAGGAGCAGGGAGGCTGGGAAGTGAGGTCTGGGGGCTGGACTGGCAGCCCAGGGCGGGGAGGTCTCTACCAAGTGGCACCCGTCTCACCCGAACAGCTGACAAGAACGCTTAGAGCGTCAGCCCAATGGCAGCCTCCTTTTGGGAGGCCGTTTGCGTTAATCTGAACTTCGAATTCTGCCCTCCTTTCTGCTCTGGAGTCATGTTTGGAGGCAGATGGTTCCTTGTCATCCCAAGGGAGCCACTCAACAGCAGGCCCGGTGGGGAGGGTGCAGGCTGCGAGGGCCTGAGCGGTCATCGGGTGACCGGTTCCGCTTCCCTGCTGCCAGGGGTGTCCCTGGCACACTCTGCCCTCTGTGCGCGTGGTTTGGCCGTGGTGACGGGGCCTGCAGAGTCAGCGGCAATCTCTTGACCAGCTCTCTGTCTGACACGCGGGGAATGTGTGGTCAGGGTGGGGTCTGGTCTGGAACTGTTCCGGGGAGGGTCAGAGCTCAGTGAGGGGTCGGCTGAGGCTGGGCTACAAGCCCCCAGTGGGGTCAGAGTCGAGGCTCCCCTGGGCTCAGGCTCCAGCCCTCGGTCTCCGCGCACGTGCTCCCAGCTGAGCTTTGTCGCCTGGCAGGACTGACCCCCTCTCCCCCCGCCTTGACCCTATCCTGGGCAGGAACGCGGCCGGCAAGGATGGCAGAGAGCGCTTGGGCGGCTCGGTGCTGGAGCAGATCCCTTTCCTGCAGCACTGCGAGGACGATGACAGCGATGAGGATGATGAGCTGGACGGCGCGCAGCACAGGAAGCAGCGTGTGAAGGTGAGCGCGCAGCCTCGCCCCGGAGGAGCCTCTTCTGAGCCCTGAGGGGTAGGGGGGGCCGTGCTCGGCTCCTCTGAGGGCTGCTCCATCCCTTCCCCACATCCCTGGCTCCTGCCAGCTACGCTGTGGCCTCTGGTTCCTTCAGAGGTGCCTCGAATCATTTTCGTCAGGGCTACCCCTTCTCCAGCTGTACCCCCGTCATTCTCTCCACATTCCCTCCCTGGGCTCTGATGTTTCCAAGAGTCCTTTCCTGAATCCCCAGGCCAGGCCAGCCCCGAGACGCCCTCTCATGGCGTTCTCCTTCCTGCCAGTCCGACCACAGTGGGACTTGGAAATGCTCTGACGCGCCCCCGGCTCTGTCTCCCGCAGTAGACTGTGAGCTCCCCGAGCCAGGGGCTGTGTGGGTCTTTTCCCTTCCCTCCCCAGCACCCTTAGAGGATGTGGCCAAGCTTAGCCTGGAGTCAGGTTGGGGGCTCTGGAGGCACTTTGTAGGATGCAAGTGTCCATTCTGCTGGTGGTGGCAGGACCCAGGCCCAGGGATGCTGCTCACAGGGTAGAGTCCAGGTCTTCTCAGCTTGGCCTGGAGGTCGGGCTCCCATCGTGTTTCACCCCCGCTCCTGAACTGCCGGAGCCCAGTGCTCCCGCCGTCCTGATGGTGCTGTCCTCAGGCGGGCCTGGTCTCACCTGTCAATGTAAGCCTTGTAGGCCAGGCTCTGTGCTGGCAGCAAGGGCATGGAGACCCCGAGGCCTGGTCCCTGCAGGGAGGAGCTTGTGGTCAGCAGTGGGCTTATAGGTAGTCACGGGCAGGCACAGGCACCCATGAGGGGGGCCTGTGGGAGAGGAGACAGTGTCGGGGGCTTTCCTTGAGCAGCTCTTCCCACCTGAACTCTAGCCCTCCCTCCTCAGACTTGGCTCAGACACCCCTTCCTCCAAGAAGCCTTCTCTGACTCGCCCCTGTGGGCTGCCTCATCCTGACCGGGACCACCCTGGGTCCTCCCTGTCTGGTGCCAGGCCTGTCCTGGCCTCCCTCTGTATTACAACGACCTCAGCTGTGATGTAAGTCCTTGGGGTGCCCCACCCCTCGCGGCCCCCCAGGCCTCCGGCACAGCACCGGGACTGGCTGAGCTCTGGCCGGGTGCCCACCTGCACCCAGCCCCTCACACAGCAGGACGATGTGAGATCCTTCTCCAGCTCACCCTGTGTCAGAGGGGTGCCGATGCAGACAGGCACTGGGACTTGATGGGGTCACCGAGGTGCCTGGCCTGGCAGGCTCTGGGGCCTGGGTTTCAGTCACGCTGCTAGGCTGCTCCTCTCAGTGACGCTCCCTCCCACCCCAGGCTTCCATGCACCTCAAATCCAGGACCCACCATGGGCGCGAGATGTGTATAAGAGACAGGGTCAGGCGCTCAGTGACCGAACTGAGGGGAACGGAGCGCCCGGAGCTGGAGCCCTGGCCCTGGGTTCCAGGAAGAGCAGGGTGTCTCCAAGCCCAGAACGCCTGGCCCCTCCTGCCCCCGGTGGATTCCCACTCCTTTCTCGGGTCTCCCTCAGCCCCTCTGGGAAGCCTCCCCTCTCCCCTGCACTCCTGTCAGGAACGCTCGCGTGCCCCCCACGTCTGTCCCACACGGCCTGTCAGGCGGCTCCCTGTGCAGGGTTGCACGCTTCCCCAGGCCTCTGTCTACCAGCTGACCTTCAGTGACCAGACCGAGATTCATGAGTGCCTCCCAGAGTGGCCACTGGCCTGGTTCTATAACCGGGGGCACGTGATTCTCTTTGTCATGGTTCCGGCCTCAGAGGCTGGTCGTCTGTTTCTGAGTTGTTGGGGAATTCAGTAAAATGAGTCCTGGGAGTTCGCTGGCAGTCCAGTGGTTAGGACTCGGCGCTTTCACTGCTGCAGCCCAGGTTCAGTCCCAGCTCAGGGAACTGCAGTCCCATAAGCCACCACATGGCAGGGCCAAAGATAATAAGTAAATCAAGTCTGTACATTTGAAAAATAAAGTAAATGAGTTCACACTGGGTAGACACGTGGCACTGACGGTCCCGGGCGGTGAGAGAGAAGCAAGGCCCCTCTCAGGGCCCGAGCCCTAATGTCCTCTCTCTGGGCAGGCCAGAGGGGACGGTGAAGGCAGTCACATCCCACCCCCCTCCTCCCACATAGGCCAGAGGCTGGCCCCTGAAGATGCCCTAGCGCAGCCACCTCCATGTCCATACCCTTGAGACCCAGCTTGGAGCGCTGAGCCTCTGGGACGGAGTCACTGGCACTCCAGAGGAATTCACAGCCTGACTGCACCTGGGTCCAAGCTGGGGACACTGAGGAGGGGGAAGGCTTCCTGGAAGAGGTGGTTTTGAGTCCACTGGGCCCGGAGTCCCAGTGCTGAGGGCGGCTGAGTCCTAAGCCAGCACTGAAAGCAGAACTCAGATACCCAAATGGTCTTTGAAAACTCTGGAACTCTCTTTAAGTGACCTAAGTGCAGTCTGTGAGTTGCCGAGCACACAGCTCCCTCCCGGATGGCACTTGACGTGATGCGTAGGAAATGGGAGGCTGAAGGATTGCGTGTGAGATGTCGCTTCCTGAGGCTGCGTCCCAAAAGTGTCTGGTGGGGAAACGCAGGCGCAGTGCTGCCCCTCAGTTCACAGGCCTGGGGTGGGATCCAAGCTCGTGGACTGAGGAAAAGGAGGGGGTTTGGTTCTCAGCTCTGGTTACGACCGACTGTGGGGAAACTCAGCAGACTCTGTTCACTCGCTCAGCAGACTCTTTTCACTCGCCCAGCATTCTGTTTCTCAGAAAGGAAGAACTGGGGTGTTTTCTCATTCTAAAAGTAGCTCCTGCTTGTTACATAAGAAAACAAAAGTGCAGCCAGTATAGGAAGTTATCAGGAAGACTTGGAGACCCCCAGGTAGCTTCACACCCCAAAGCTTGTCTTTGATGTATGTGGAATGGTTTGGACCCGGGGCAAGGGGCTTCACTCTGCTCAGCCTCAGTTTCCTTAATCTATAATATGGGGATAATAATTAGAAGAGTGATAACTGTTCACGGGGTTGTGAAATCATATGTGCGAAGCTGATGAGTGCACTGAGTAACTCAGAGAGGCCGGTAAGTGTTCATCATCATCACTGTTGTACCCATGGATCTGATTTCACTTTGTATAGTGTCTCCTTCTACACCCACACACCCAAATATAGCTTCCCTTGCCCCTAAAACAGGTTGTCATGTTATCTGACTTTTTTTCATGAGACGTGTACTGGGCTGGGAGGCAGGGCACAGGGGAGCAGGACCAGCCTGAGCGAAAGGAGGAGGACCCTGTGTGGGGGTCCCTGCGGGCAGCAGCAAAAGAGGTCTCCAGAGCCAGGCTGGGGGCTGGCACGCCCGGAGGGCTTTCTGTAGGGGGAGCATGGCGGCAGGCTTTGGGACTGGGGGCCACAGGCAGGAACGCTGGTTTCCCCACTCTGGGCGAGCAAGTGGGCTGGGGCTCTGAGCTCTCTGCTGGTCTCCGCGCCCCAGCTGCCATCTAAGGCCCTGGCCCCTGAGACGGAGGACGAAGACGAGGAGGACGACTCGGAGGATGCTATCAGCGAGTTTGACTTCCTGGGATCGGGAGAGGACGGGGAGGGCCCACCTGACCCGCGGCGGTGCGCTACAGAGGGCGCCCACCACGAACTGGGTGAGCTGGGGCGTCTGGGCCGGCCTTCCTCCCCGTGGGCACCACCACCGCCTGTGGCCTGCAGCTGCTTCCTGCCCCAGGGTCCCCACCGGCCGGATGCGCTTCCTGAGAGGAGAGTGGCCCCGCAGAGCCGGCAGCTGCACCGACCGTGGCCAGGCCCTCTCCCCTTCCCTGGAAAACCTCAGGGGGTCACAGGCAGGCCCGGCTCTTCCTGAGGCAGGGCCTCCAGCCCTCCACCCCTGGGGGATGGGGGAGGGGGCCAGGATGCAGACCCAGCACGGGGGAGGTAGGGGGACAGCGCTTCCTGTCCTGTGACTCTGAGCTCCAAGGCCCTGGGGTCACGTAGGATGGCGGGGACTGAGGCCATGGAGAGTCCCCTCTCCTCCTGTCTCCTCCGCCTGTCCCCCACCCCCACTCGGAGCCCAGGGCTCTGCAGCCCTCCCACAGTGGCAGGAGAGCACCCTCCCCACGTGGCTGAGCACTGGTCAGTGACGCCCGCCCGCCTGCACCCTGTGCCTGCAGAAAGCCGGCGGGTCAAACTCCAGGGGATCTTGGCTGACCTTCGGGATGTGGATGGGCTGCCCCCAAAAGTGACTGGCCCGCCTCCCGGCACCCCCCAGCCCCGGCCCCACGAAGGTAAGCGGCCTCTGCACCCTGGCCCAGTCCTGAGGGGCCCGCGGCAGAGGGAGGCTGCAGAAGCTAAGCCCCGGGCGCCTGTGTCCTCAGGGTCGAGGCCCAGCCTCTGGTCTGCAGCCTCCTTGTCCCAAAAGTTCGTCTGTCTATCTCTGTCTCCCTCTCTTTTTGTCTGTCCTGCCCTGTCTGTCTGTCTGGCTCTCCCTGTTTCTTTCTTTCCAGCTGTGATTCTTGATCTTGTCCTCTCCCTGCCTCTCTGTCTCCCCTCTCACCTCTCTCCGCCTCTCTCTGTCTCTCTCTCTCTCTCCCGTCCCCTCTCTGCCCCCTCCCTCCCCTCCCCCTACCAGGTTCCTTTGGCTTCTCCTCAGACGTTTTCATCATGGACACTATCGGGGGCGGGGAGGTGAGCCTGGGGGACTTGGCAGATCTCACCGTCACCAACGACAACGACCTCAGCTGTGATGTAAGTCCTTGGGGTGCCCCACCCCTCGCGGCCCCCCAGGCCTCCGGCACAGCACCGGGACTGGCTGAGCTCTGGCCGGGTGCCCACCTGCACCCAGCCCCTCACACAGCAGGACGATGTGAGATCCTTCTCCAGCTCACCCTGTGTCAGAGGGGTGCCGATGCAGACAGGCACTGGGACTTGATGGGGTCCCGAGGTGCCTGGCCTGGCAGGCTCTGGGGCCTGGGTTTCAGTCACGCTGCTAGGCTGCTCCTCTCAGTGACGCTCCCTCCCACCCCAGGCTTCCATGCACCTCAAATCCAGGACCCACCATGGGCGCGAAGCAGGGGCAAAGGGCTGCTGAGTCCAAATACAGCATCAGAGGCTGCAGGTCCCTTTGGGCTGGGGCAGAGCGAGTAGGAGTCTGTTCTGGAGGCGGGGATTGTGGACGGGAAGGTGACCTCTAGCCACAAAACAAAACAAACAAAATCAGACTGATCTGGTGTGAGTGGAGGCTGGTGGGGCAGTGGGGCTGGAATGCAGAGAGACCTCAGGGCCAGTGTCCTGAGCCTGAGATTTGTGGCCAGGCCGCTGGCTCTCCGGGCATCTCTGAAGCAGGCACGTGTGAGCTTGTTCCTGTGGTAGGACACCGCATCTTCTAGCGAGACTCCATGTGGTTGGTGATCTCAGCCAGATTAGGCATGCTGGGGGTCTGGGGTGAGTTGGGAGAGTTTGAGCAGGAAGATGCAGGGTTCTGCGCCCCAAAATGAAATGAAGACACCTGCCCCGGGGCTGCATACGCATGAGGGGGTAGACCCTCTAGTCCAGAACAACCGTGGCAGAAGCAATGACCTCAAGGGACAGAGCCCAGATGTCGGGGTCTATCAGGGTGCACCCCGTCTTCAGACAGGGCCCTGACGCCTGCCTGACAGTCTGCTATCTCCTTTCCCCAGGAGCCCTCCCTGGGTCCCCTACCTCGAGAGCGACACCGCGGTCCATCAGGCCCTCTGTGGTGTCTCGGGGACTCTGCTCCCGGGTCACTCCCCCCAGGGTGTGCTGGTCCCCTTCTCCACTCCGCGTGGCGGCTCTGCCTCACCACTCCCTGGGAAACCTCCCTGGGGACCTCCTCCTGCCTCTCTCTGCAGCCACTCTCCTCTTCCCCTGTCCAGCGCCCCTGCCGTGGAGCGGCCAGAACAACCTGGGCCATCCCCCTGCTCTAAACCCTCCTGAGGGCCCCCACCCCGTCCCTGAGAAGGGGCAGCAGGTTCCTGCGTGTGGGCCAGCCCTCCAGGCCTCTTCCCCTGCTGCTCTCCCTCACCTGCTGCATCCCTGGCCTCCTGTCAGCTCAAGATCCACCTTTGCTTCCTCTGCCTTAGGGACTTCACCGCCCTCTCTCCCCTTCATTTACGTAGTAACGTCCTGGTCACATGTCAGTTCCCCAGGAAAGCCTTAGTGACCCACACAGATGGGGATGGGTTGCCCAGCGCCTCCTCTCAGTGCATCTGAAATTCATGGCTCTGCTTGTTAATCGTCTCTGTGATGGAGGCCATCTCTGACCATCTCCCCCAGGCTCCCCCTGAACGGGGACACCCAGGGCTTGGGCTCACCATTGCCTCCTCAGAAGCTAGCACGGGCCCTGCACACTGCAGGAACTCACAGAGCAGCGAGGGGGCACTGCGGGTGGGTGAGAAGGAGGGCTCACGTGTGCCACATGCCACCTCATGTGGGGCTGGGTATGGGGACCACTGGCTGGGATGGGCAGAACCTGAGGCAGCTCCCCCACCCCAGCTGTCTGACAGCAAAGACGCCTTCAAGAAGACCTGGAACCCCAAGTTTACCCTCCGCTCTCACTACGATGGCATCCGCTCCCTGGCTTTCCACCACAGCCAGTCGGCTTTGCTCACCGCTTCCGAGGACGGCACGCTCAAGCTCTGGAACCTGCAGAAGGCGGTCACGGCCAAGAAGTGAGGGCAGCAGCCCCGGGGTGGAGGGCTCGGTGGGGGCGTCCAGGCGTGGGGGTGCAGGGTGACCCTGGCTCCTCTGCCTGCCCACAGGAATGCCGCGCTAGATGTGGAGCCTATCCACGCCTTCCGGGCTCACAGGTAGGGAAGCGCCCCTGCCCCCGAGGCAGCCTGCCCCCCGGCCTGCTCACTGCCATCCTGGGGGCCAGGGCAGACGGCAGGGAGCCAAAGGCTCCAGGTCCCCGTGGCCCTCTGCACACACCCCACCCGCTCCTGGCGCCCTGCAGACTTCCAGTGCCCCGAAGCCAGTTCTCGGCACAGCCTTTAGAGGAGTGGGGGGAGGCTGGGGGCGGGCACCTAGCCTGGTTGGCCCAACCAGAGGTCCAGATGCCAGGTTCCTTTTCAGCAGCCTTGAGACACGCTAGTGGCGTACCCTTACGTCTCATTGAGGGGAGGAGGGGAGCCGGAGTGTCTGGTCCTCCCTTCACCCCACCTCGGTGTCCTCCAGGGGCCCCGTGTTGGCCGTGGCCATGGGCAGCCACAGTGAGTACTGTTACAGTGGTGGGGCAGACGCCCGCATCCACAGCTGGAAGATCCCAGACCTCAACATGGACCCCTACGACGGTTACGGTGAGGACAGCTCCCTCCCGTCTTCCTTTCCTCCACCCACCTGCCTCTGGGGGCCTCTTGGTTCCTTAGCTCCCAGGCTTCACACTTCGAGAACTTGGGAGGGAACACCAAGGGCTCCCGCTCTGGTGAAGCCAGGACCCAGGTGATTCAGCACATGACCGAGGCTCAGATGAATGAGGCAGCGAGGGGCCGGTGGGTGAGCGGTGCCCAGAGCAGCTCACTGGGGCGGAGCTTTGGGACAAAGCCAGGCGAAGGCGTGGTGGGCCCTGGCAGCACCCTGCGGTCTCCACCTGCATCTGCGTGGTGGAGCGGAGCAGGCAGGGCCGGGGAGGTGGAGACGCTGGCTGGGCCGGGCTGCAGGGTTTCCTGTTAAGTGGAGAAGTGAGCAGGCGTCCCCTTGGTTCAGTGTCCGTGTCCCTGCCCTCTGACCCCTCTTTTGATGATGCTTTTGATCAAATGTTTGGCTCCGTGCCGCAGCATGTCGGGGCAGAGTTTGGGGATCTGTGTCTCCTCTCAGGATCGTCTCACCCTGTCAAAGGTCAGGGGTCAGCCCCAGGCAGTGTCTGCTGTTTGCCCAGCAGGCTGTCACACGTTGAGTCTCAGCAGGGCCCAGCCAGAGCACCCCACATGGACCCAAGTGACCAGGGAGGCCATGGTGGGGACAACTGGAGAGCTTTGGAGGAGAGTGGGCAAGAAAAGACCGCAGGGACAGAGGTGGGGCTGACTCCAGAGGCCAGGCTGCAGAGGTCTCGGCCCTTATCCCCTTAACTGAGTCCTACAGGTTACGTCCCGCACAGGGCTTTGTGGTAGGCACCGTCACGGGCCTGGGGGAATGGCAGGGAGCCAGATCATCCCTACCTCTGGAGCTTCCACTTTGGGGACGTTGAAAGCCTGAAACCTTCGCAGAATAGCCGGCCCGTGGTCGGAGCCTGAGCAGCTCTGAGGGCACAAGGACAGGGCCGGGGATGGTGACTCGGCAGAGTGGGGCTGCTGGGCTGTCTGAGCTGGAGCTGGGCCGAGGCCCTGACGCAGCCCTCTCCCCACTCTGGCGGGTCCAGACCCAGGCGTGTTGAGCCATGTCCTGGAGGGCCACGGGGACGCAGTGTGGGGCCTGGCCTTCAGCCCTGCCTCCCAGCGCCTGGCCTCTGCTCTGCCGACGGCTCCGTCCGCATCTGGGACCCCAGCAGCAGCAGCCCGACCTGCCTCTGCACCTTCTCCACAGCCAGCGGTGAGGGGCGGGGGCAGGGGGCTGTGACACCCAGGGGTGGAGGCCCCGGGGGAGGGCGACTCCTGACGGGGCCCCAGGCTTCCCGCCACAGGGCAGGAGTGGGGCTGTTGGCAGCCTTCTGTCCCCTCTGCCTTAAGATCACGGGACCCCCACCTCAGTGGCCTTCACCAGCACCGAGCCTGCCCACATCGTGGCCTCCTTCCGTTCTGGCGACACCGTTCTGTATGACCTGGAGGCTGGCAGTGCCCTCCTCACGCTGGACTCCCGGGGGAACAGTGGTAAGGGGATGCCCAGGGCCAGGGGCTGAGGCCTGAATGCCCCCAGGGCCCCAGTTTCTCCTGGGCCTTTGGTGATCTGTTGCCCAATCAGTGGACAGTGGCTGCCCTGCCCTCTGTGGGGCTCCAAGCGGGATGGAGATCAAGTCCAAGTCACTGTGCCCTTATGGACAGCTCTGGAGGGCTGGGGAGAGACCTCCCGGGGGCTCCCTGTGGGCCGCTCAGTGGCGCAGAGGCACTGCCTTCATGGTCGCTATCCCTCCTGCTCGCCCTGGGGCCACGCAGCGTCCATGGCACAGACGGAGAAACCCTGGGCCCCAGAGGGAGCAGCTGGGGCGCCCAGCCCCGCTCGGCATCTCGGCAGAGGACGGGTGGGATGGCGCTTCTCTTGTCTTTGTCCCTCCTCGTCTCCCTGATTCCGCCCCCCTTGACTTCTGCTTTCTCTCCTCTTCAGGCCCAACCCAGATCAACCAGGTGGTGAGTCACCCCAGCCAGCCCCTCACCATCACCGCCCATGACGACAGAGGTATCCGTTTTCTGGACAACCGCACAGGTGAGGCCCAGCCCCCACTCACCTGTGCTGGTGGGAGGCGGGGTCAGTCCACCTTGGAGGCTAGTGTCCCTGCTAGCCCCTACACCTTTCCAGGCTGGGCGCAGAGTAGAAAGTAACCTGCCGCCCACCGTGTCTCCCTGCAGGGAAATCGGTGCACTCCATGGTTGCCCACCTGGATGCGGTCACCTGCCTCGCCGTGGACCCCAATGGTGTCTTCCTGATGTCAGGAAGTAAGTCGGGGGCCTCCTGGCCCCTCAGGAGTGAGGGCGTGTGCCCTTCCGGGCAGGAGCGGGAGAGGAGTACTCGGGGGCTCCCTGAGGCCGGGGCACTGGTGGGAGTGCTGTCTGAGCAGCTCAGGAGCCCTTCTGTGGCAGGCTAGAGTGGTCATGGGGGTGGGGACACTGGAGCCACGGCAGGCACGCTCCCACACGGCCCTGTTGCGTTTGAGTGAGGTTGGTACTGGAGCCCCCATTGCGCACATGTGGAAACTGGGCCTAAAGAAGTCCCGTCGCTTGGTCATAGCCCAGCGGGTTGCAGGAACTGACGCTCAGGCCTGTCTGACGCTCAGTCCCCGCAAGACAGGGGACTCTTAGCAGTGGGGCATCTGCCATCTGTGGATAAAGATGCCGAGCCCCAGTGCCCACGGAGCCGCTCCTCGATGGCGTGGCTGTGACTTGGGCGGATGGAGAACTCCCCAGGGGGGTGAAGGGGGTACGCTGGCCTGACAGGTGGTCCAGGGTGGTTCAGCTGTCTCCAGGGAGGCTGGGTTCAGGAGGCAGGTCTCGGCAGGGAACTGGGGGACCCGGAGCTGCTGAGCGACACCCCCTCCTGCTCCCGCGCCCGCATAGGCCACGACTGCTCGCTGCGTCTTTGGAGCCTGGACAATAAGACATGTGTCCAGGAGATCACGGCCCACCGCAAGAAGCATGAGGAGGCCATCCACGCGGTCGCCTGCCACCCCAGCAAGGCCCTCCTCGCCAGCGCAGGCGCCGATGCCCTGGCCAAGGTCTTCGTATGATGCCCACCTGGCCCTCCAGCCCAGGCCGCCACACCGGCTGGGGGATGGGGCCGGGCAGTGGGACTGAGGTGAGGGGATGGAAGGAGGGAGTCTGGGTTGGTAGGGCAGAAGCCCTGGCACCCTCACTCCCGCCTGGCATTTCTGGAGGGTGCCAAATCCCGACACCCTAGCTGGGATGCCCTGCAAGAATTGTCAGGGTGGCCCCCAGGCATTCAGAGGAAGGGCTGGAATTGCCTGACCTCTGGCACCCTGGAGACTGTGGTCCAGCCTCCCCTCCCCTCTGTCTCCCGCAGGTGACCCCGGCCTCGGTCTGGAGGCCCCGAGGCCCGGCCGCCTCCTGCCTGCCTTGGGGCCTGGTGGTGCTATGGCCCTCTCCCCAGGAGGCCCTTCCCACGGCCTCCCACCGGGTGTGGCCTCCTTCAGGAATCGCCCTCCAGCGTGGTCTCTGGGAATTTTCCCTTTACCCTGGCACCCACTTTGGGTCTCTGAGCTTCCTTCTCGGGAGCCGCACATACAGGCCTGGGTGTCCTTGGGGCTCAACTTTTCCAAGACGCCAGAAGGTGCCGGGTTCTCTTTTGGAACTCCTGACCGCTCCTCTCCACCTCCCTGGCCCCGGTGGGAGCCGAGCAGGAGGCGCCCCCAAGCCTCTGCTCTGGGTCTGCTGGGGCCCTGGAGCCATCTACAGGCCGATATCGTCCTCCCTGTGGGGGCCTCCCCCATCCCCACCAGCTTGCCCAGTAATCCCCCTCCCCTCAGGTCCCTCAGCACAGCTTTCCAGACACTACCCAGCGCTGCCAGGGCCAGTAACTGCCTGGGGAGCAGGTGATGCCCTTGGGGGAGCGCCCAACCCTACCTCCCCCAGCACTCCTCCAAGGGCAGCCCCCCAAACCCCCATGGGGTAACCCATGGGGGGAGAGATAGCCTTCTCTTGCCCCTCCGCAGGGCATGGAGGGTGGAGTGGGGTCCCCTGGGCCCCCCATAACTCCCTGTATATCTGTATAAATAAATGGGATTTTAATGGAGCCCCCCTCCCCCATGTTGTAATCACTGTGTGATAGTCTGTCCGTTTCCGCTCCTGACCCTTCACTCTCTTCCTCTATTTATTTCACTCTTTTGGGTTCCACCCTGTGCCCCCAGGCCCCCTCCCAGGTTCCTGTTTATAAGCCCCATTCCCTCCGCCCTGACTTGTACGTGAAACTTGTCTCAATAAACCCTTTGGAGTAAGATGGGTGGCAGTGGTGAATGTCAAGGGGACTGGGGACTTTCTCGGGGAGGAGTCACCAGCTCCACCAGGGGTGGGTGGAGCTTGGAGAGAGGAGATTGGATGGGTTGGGGTTTTGTGTTAGGGTTGTGGGGGCAGAGCTTGGGCGGGTGTGGGTGGAGGGACGGAAGTGGGGGCACAGGACCGAATCTCCCCGTGCCCCTCCTTTGGGTCCCTAAGCACTGCCTCCCCAGGGGCTCGAGCAGCAGCCTGGGGGGCAGAGCCCTGACTGGCCGATGATAGATGCGACAGTTCAGCTTAAGATTCTCCCCTGCCTGCCCCCAGTGTGGCAGCAAAAAGCTGGTCGCGAAGTCAGCGTGCTGACCCAGAGTACCGAACACCCCTCTTCCCTCCCTGCCTGCATGGGGTGTAGGGCCTACCAAGGGCCTGGGGCATGCCCGCTCAGAACACCTCCACCCTGCTGGGATTCCTCTCCCTTCTTGAGGTGGCCACATCTCAGTGGCTGGCTGTTCCCTCAGCGGGAGCCAGACCCTGTGCATAGCTCTTCAAGTGCTATTACGCCAGGTTCCCACAACCTCAGAGTGAGGACAGAGGATGAGAGGTGGAGGCCGGGGCTCGAGGCAGCCCCGCAGATTGTTCAGGGCCCAGCAGGTCATCAGAGTTTGTATCCAGTCCCTGGGGATCCCCTCTGCTTGCTTGGAGGCCTCCTCCCCTACCAGCCAGGGGTCCTTGGGCCAGTGCCGGCACCTCTCTAGACCTCAGCATCCCCCAAAAAGAGAGCCAGACAGTAATGCCCACCTCCTGGCTTATCAAGGGCTACATCCCAATGCACAGAACAGGGCCTGCCTCCTGTCAGGGCCCTGTGAACACTGAAGGAAGGATGAAGGCCTGTGAAGTGCACTTGAGGAAGGATGAAACCCTGGGAAGCAGACACTCCTTTAGGACTTCACGGTGGCAGGTGCTCGCCGGCCTGGACAGGGTGCAGGTGGGCAGAGAGCCATCAGGTGACGCTGACAGGAGCCCAGCTTCGGGCGCCACGTGGCCTCATTCTCCCCACCTCCCCCCCACTCTCATCCCTCTAGGCTCCGTGCTGCTTCCCCAGGTGGTGGTTTAGGTTTTCACCCCAGCCTCAGACTTCCTTCCCCAGCCCCAGCCAGCCCCCGGATGTGGTGGCAAATTCACTACTGTACCGACCTCAGCTGCCCCCAACAGCCCTCTTAGGAGCAGCAGGGGGCTCCTCTTGAGGTCCTCATCCCCCACCCAGCCCTGCTGGTCTGGAGCCCATCTCAACCTGGGTGCCTCTGGGGCTCAGCCAGGCCTTGGCTTCTCGATGCAGCCCATGGGCGGCAGCTCCCCGCTGGGTGATCTTGGACAAGTCATTCTGTCTCTCTGAGGGTTCAGCTTCCTGTATGTAAACTAAATGGTAGCCACCCTTATTATTAGCTGGGGAGGAGAAATCAAGTCCAAATGGCTCCTGAAGGGGTGTTTTATGACAGGCCTGACACATTCTAGGGCCTCAATTCATACTTGCTGAATAACTGAGCAAACCCCCCCACAGCACCTGAGTGTCTGAGGTGCGCACACCTTTATCTCAGCACATTAGAGTCACAGCCAGCTGGGCTGAGCTGCTGTGTTCTAGGCTCACTTACACCGTCTCATTTAATCCCCACAGAGACCCTCGGGGGTCAGTCCAGTTGTCCCACCTGAGAGAAAAGAGAAACAGGCTGAGTGGAGAAGTCACCAACCTAAAGTTGCCCAGAGACAGACACGTGCACACTCCCCCGCAGAGCAGTGTGCTTTCCGTCCGTGGACTGGTGAGGGTGTGTGGTCGTCCCTGGTTGCTGCGGTTCTTCCAGGCTCCCCTAGGCTTTTATTTGGCTCTTCACCCTTCTGAAGATGGGCAGAGTGGGAAGCTGACCACAGGAGGAAGGAAACTACACCCCTTCTCCGCCAGCCCTGCCCAGACTCTACCGGCACAGGGTGCACCAGCCCTGACACTCCAGTCTGTTCGTGGCACTTTGGCCATGGTCATTGGAGCAAGACCAGAAGCAAGGATCTCTGTCCATCTGGAGGCCTCGGTCTTCCCACCTGTGGAATGGGTTGGGGTGTGTCTCGAGGGAGGACGGGGTGACGCTCTGGGAAAAGGCAGGCTCAACTCCGGAGAGCAGACCGGACCTGACACCGTCTCCCACCCTTTCCCCTGCGGTGGGCGCCGGATGCAGGCCAGGCGAGATGGCTCCCTTCCTTAAAGGGCCAGACACCTCCTCAGCCCCGGCCTCGCGACCTGTGGTGGGGGTAAGGGTGGCTTGCTCCTCCCTTACCAGCTGAGGGAAAAGTCAACTTTCCAGACAAGGGTTTGTTGGTGAGAGGAATCAGTCTCTCCTCCCAGTCCTGCATCTCCCACCCTAGGTCCCCAGGCCTGAGTGGGGTAGGTGTTACCCCCAACTTGGAGGCGTGCTGAGCCCGTCCTCCTCTTCCGCCCCCAGGCTCTCATCAGGTTCCACCCTATATGACGTCACCAAGACAGGTGCCTATTGGCCGACTGAACTGTCACTCTGAACACTTCCTCCTGGGCCGCAGCCGCGGAGTTAAACTTTGGTGGGGGAAAAAGAGCCACCGGCTCCCTGCGCTGGGCGACTTTCCCATCCCTCCCACACCCCGCCACCCCACTGCCGATGGTAACACCGCCTTCCCCGCGGGCCCCGACCGAATTTTTCTCCAACTTCCGAGACCTGTGAGACTCCCTCCTTAGCACCCCGGCCCTCGGGATCCCTCTGCCCATCCCCGGGCCCGCCATCAGATCCCTGGGATCCATTCGATCCCCGACAGAGAGGCTCCTGCTCTCCACCCTCAAGGTCTAGTGAATCCTCTGGCCCCCTTCTTAAATGGATCCTCTTCCTAAAGCCACTGACTTCTCGACTCCACCTGCTCCCTTTCCAATCCCCTCTCTCTCCACGAATCCTTTGGATCCTGGGCTCTTCTATCGCTGTGACCTGGACCTACTAGCTTTTCTTTGATTTCTTGGTATCTCCCAATCGCTAGCCCCCCTCCCCAGAAGCACTTGATTTCTCCTTTCTGATCATCTGTGATCCTTTAATTCCCCGGGTGAGTGTCTGGTCCACTGGATTCCTTTTCTCTAACTTCCCAGGGTCCCACCATCCTCGAGTTCTCGCAACCTGCCAGGCAGGGTTCTTTTCTTGGATCCCTGGGATCCCCGCTTATAAGATCCCTGGGATACAGTGACCCGAGCCTCCCTGCTCAGGCTTCTCCAGCCGGATCCCGGGGTGGGCGCTGGGCGGCGGACCCCGGGCCTCGCCCTATGGCCGCCGCCCCCTCGCATCCCGCCGGGCTCCCGGGCTCTCCCGGGCCGGGGTCACCTTCGCCCTCCGGCGGCTTGGAACTGCAGTCGCCGCCACAGCTGCTGCCCCAGGTCCCGGCCCCGGGTTCGGGGGTCTCCTTCCACATCCAGATAGGGCTGACCCGCGAGTTCGTGCTGTTGCCCGCCGCCTCTGAGCTGGCCCACGTGAAGCAGCTGGCTTGCTCCATCGTTGACCAGAAGGTGAGCACACAGGTTTCGCAGCCCCCACCTCCACCCCCATCCCAGCTTTAGGAGAGGTCTGGGGGGGTGCTGCCAGAGGTGGTTTCGAGAACAGTATAAGGAAGAGGGAGAGAAGTGGACTAAGCCTTGGGTTGCTGAGGGGTGGGGGTGCAGCACTGGCCCCCCAGTTGCCTCCTCTCCCACTACCCCTTTGAGAGAGGCCTGGTCCGGGGTGGGGTGCCCCAGAGGCCTCCCCGAATTGCATGTCCCTGCATGTTGTTGTTTGCTGCAGACAGCAGGGAGGAAGGGAGGGGCCGGCCAGGTGTAGGCCCTGAGAAGGAGCAGGCGGGAGCCCCAGATGTGGGAGACCTCCCTGCCTGGGCCCACCCCAGCCTCCGACTTGGTGGAAACAGTAGAAATTGAAGCCGGGCTGGCCTGGGCGATCGGGTGACATGTGTGGGTGTGGTTCGGATGCACACTGGACTAACTTCCAGGGGCAAGTGAGGTCTCAGAGACCAATTTCTGCCCTCCCCCAGGCCGGAGGTGTATGTGGAGGGGCAAGCACGCTTCTTCAGAATCCCCAGAGGTTCTGAGGTCTCTGTCCCCGCTCCTGATCGGTGTCCCCACCCTTCAGCTCTGAGGCTGGCCTGTCAACACGAGGCTTCCCCACTCCACCCAACTCTTTGCTTTGGACATCACGGTCACTGGGGTTGAGGCCTGGAGAATCTCGTCAAGGGGAAAATCGTGTGGGACACAGTGCTTGAATTCTAGAACGCTAAAAGTTAGAATAGTGGGCTACTCTACTGTTGGAATTTTTGACTTTAAAAATGTTAGAATTCTACATTGTTGGAATATGCAACTGCTAGGTAACCGACTCTTCTGGTATTGAAGTGTTCAAACATTAGACCCTGAGGTGGTTGAAATACTAAAACATTAAAATGTTGGAATATTCGATTCCCATGTTGTTAGAATCCTAGAGCATTAAAATGTTAGAATTTTGGTACCCTGGGTTGTCAAAATCTTTCAGGCTAGGATATTCAAATATTAGAATCCTAGTTTGGCAGATCCCTATAACATTAAAATATTAGGCTACTGCTAATCTAGGTAGTTAAAAGTCTAAACCTTATAATAATTTGTTGGAATCTAGAAATGAATCCTATCATAGGAGCATACTGGAATCCCCAGTCAAATTCTAGAATCTTCTTAGACTCCTGGGAATGGATTCTCTGGGCTTCAGAGAAAACACGAGGAACCTGGCCAACTCTCCCACTTTACAGACAAGGAAACTTAAAGAAAGACCCCCGGGGGCAGTCAGGACTTGAGTCCTGGCACCCAGGGACCCTCTCCCAGCAGCAAGAACAGATTAGTTTCCTTTGCCACCAACTCCTCTTTCCCTCAACCAGCTCCCACACACAACTCAGCCTGCTCTTTGGGGAAACAGGCTGGGGGGAGATCAGTTGTTCCCTGGGCAAGATTCTTTATCTGCTCGAGTCCTCAGCCTACCCCCTCAGGCCTCACTCCAGTTTTCTTTTCTGGCCCCCTGTCTAGGTGTAGTAGGGCCCCTTTCCTTCCTTCCAGCGGCTCCACCTGGGTGGTTTCACTTTCTGTTCTACAGGCTTCATTTCCTGGCCCCCCCTCCCTAAGCTGGGGACCGGGGCACCTCGGTCCTTGGGGCTTTGAGTGGGGGCACCCTGCCTATCTTCCAACTCCTTAGAGCCCTAGACTTTCTGCACCCCCCACACCCCCCAACCAGGAGTCTTAAATCTCCTCCTTCCAGATTGCCCAGCCCCAGTGCTGGGCGTGGAGCCAGGTAACAGGGACAATAGATTCAGGAAGGAAACTGGTGGTTGGGGGACATGGAGGGGGGAGGCGGGGGGCTGCAGGAGCAGGAGGTGGTGTGGAAATAAGGGAAGGGGTGCTCATTCAGCCCTGCCCCTCTCACTTCCAGAGGATTCTAGGTCCCCAAGATCCCAGAGCCAATCTCCCTTCCCAACTCTAGCAGGCAGCTCTCGCCCAGTACACCTGGGTCTCTGGCACCCTGCCCGGCTCGGCTCGAGCTGGATTTGGGAGGGTACAGGCAGGAAGCAAGGGGCTGCGGGGTCTCGAGTTTCCGGGGGAAACAGCCCGCCCTGCCCTGGGAAGGTTCCAGACCACTGCTCTGAGCTTTTCCGTCACCACGTCCCTCTCCCGCCCCCTCAGTTCCCCGAATGTGGCTTCTACGGCCTTTACGACAAGATCCTGCTCTTCAAACATGACCCTACGTCGGCCAACCTCCTGCAGTTGGTGCGCTCTGCCGGAGACATCCAGGAGGGCGACCTGGTGGAGGTGGTATTGTCGGGTGAGAGGCCGAGGCCCGCCTAGGGGCGGAGCCTCGAGCGGGGGTGGGGGAGGCGGCGGGGGGCGGGGCGGA
>SJYC01106153.1:0-10007 GCA_006408675.1 Madoqua kirkii | reverse complement strand
TCGGTAGAAGGCGGGGCGGGGTAGGCCCACAAACAATTCTTCAGTTCTAAGCACTGGCTGCAAATTAGGAGACCCACAGGAGCTCTTAAAAACTCCCGCTTCCGGAATGGGTAGATGTGGTCCCTGCAAACTATGGAATTCGCCCCGCATTGAACGTAAAATGAGCCAGAGCAACCCGGATGGATCTCACACACCTTGCTTAAGGGACAGAAGCTAAGCTAGGCATTGAATCATGCCATTTACGAAGCACAAAGACATTTACGCTATTTTGGCAGAGAGAATGGGTGCCTCTGAGGAAGCTGCGGTGGGCGAGGGGCTGGGGGGCAGGTCACAGTGGCTGAAACTTCCATTTATCCATCAGGACGCTGGTGACATGGCATGAACAGTTTGACGGTTCATTGAGCTATGCGTTTCTGATTTGACCCTTTCTAGACCTGTCACCTTGATATAAAGTTCAAAATGTTTTGCTGTCTGTGACTCCTCTTGATGACATGATTAATTCAGTCAGATTCTGCAGCAGGAGATGAAACCCGGGCACCTGGATTTTCAGCCAGAATCTAGCCCACCCACTGGCCATTCCCATTTGATAGATGTGCAAGCTCTCAGCACTTAGAGGCATCTTTAGCCCTTGGTTCTTTCAGAAAGGCTGAGGTGGGTGGGAAGCACCTTCCTTACTCAGTCTGGGTGTCCCACCTGCCCCCACCTCCACCCCCACCCTGAGTGCTGCAATGCTCAGTAAAATTTGCTGGCTGGCTGGATGACAATTAGCAGTTTGGATTTACCTCCCTCCTAGAGTCGCACAACCCTTGGATGTTTATCTGCATCCTGGTCTCCCCCCAGACCCTAGTGTTGTTCATGTAGCTGTCTTCCTGATGCTTTCACCGGATACCCCCAGGCATCTCAGATATTACCTGTCCAAGACAGAAATCTTGATTTTGCTTTCTTTTTTGTTGTTGCACTGCTGGGCATATGGGATCTTAGTTTCCCCACCAAGGATTGAACCCATGCCCTCTGCAGTGGAAGCGCTGTGTCTTAATCACTGGACCACCAGGAAAGTCCCCTGCCCTTCTAACCCTTCCCTTCCCACAATCTTCTTCAGCTTGGTGCAGGTGCTCATGTCCCAAACCTTGGGTCATCCCTGACTCTTCTTTTTCTGTACCCCTTTACTTGGTCCATCATCAGACCTACTGATCTCACCCTTAATTTACATCCTGAAGCTATTTCTTATTTTCTCCATGGATCCAGGCCACCATCACTTCCTGCCTAGGTTATTGCAGTAACACCTAAATCAACTCATGACATTCCACTGTTCAGAATCCTCCCATGGCCCCCCAGTACCCTTGGAAGAAAAAATGCAAACTCCTCCTCAGTGTGGTCTCAAGGCTGTGCGTGACCTGGCCCCTGCCAATTCCCTGAATTCATCTCTTAACTCTGTCCTTCTTACTTTCTTTGTTCCAACCATCTTGTCTGCCTTCTGTCCCTTGAGGAAGCCAAGCTCCCTCCCACCTCAGGACCTTTGCACTTGCTGTTTTGTTTTTGGTTTTGGCTTTTGTGTTTTGGGGTTTTTTTGGATAGGCTATTTCTTTACTTATTTTGCTGCGCCAGGTCTTTTTTTCGACTTGTGGGATCTAGTTCCCTGTCCAGGGATCAAACCTGGGCCTCCTGCATTGGGAATGCAGAATTTTAGCCACTGAATCACCAGGAAATCCCTATTCTTTTTTTTTTTTTTAAGTGTTTCTTGTCTCTTTCCTAAAAGAATGCTCTCTGAGAGTGGAGCGAAAAATCTCTCTTTATCCTGAGTGTGTAAACAGTGCTTGGCACATAGAACCCAGTTCCCTTTCAGTTGCATAATATAAGAAAGGTAACTTAATGATAGACAAAAAATTGGGGTGGAGGTAGGGAGCCCAACAAGATGTAGTGCAAAAATAAAACTTTAAAAATAATAGCTAACATATTATTGAGCATTTTCTCTGTGTTAGGTACTGTTTTAAAGAGTTTTCTAGGACTTCCCTGGCCGTCCAGTTGTTAGGATTCCAAGCTCACTGCCAAGGGCCCAGGTTTAATCCCTGGCCTGGGAACTAAAATTCTGTCAGCAATGTGAAAAGTGAAGTTGCTCAGTCTTTGCGACCCCATGGACTGTAGCCTACCAGGCTTCTCCGTCCTTGGGATTTTCCAGGCAAGAATACCGGAGTGGGTTACCATTTCCTTCTCCAGGGGATCTTCCCGACCCAGGGATCGAAACCCGGGTCTCCCATATTGGAGGGAGGCACTTTAACCTCTGAGCTACCAGAAGGGCCCAGGTTTAATCCATGGTCTGGGAACCAAAATCCCATCAGCAATGTGGTAAGGCACAAAACAAACAAAAAATAAAGCTTTCCATATATTCATTTAACCCATAAAAAAGAACTGTAAGCAGATAGTATTAAGATACTGGGCACGGAGATATCCCTGGTAGTCCAGTGGCTAAGACTCTGTGCTCGCAATGCAGAGGGCCCGAGTTCGATCTCTGGTTGAGGAACTAGATCCCACATCCCACAGCTAAGATCCAGTGCAGCCAAATAAATAAAGTACTTAAAGAAAAAAGATACTGAGCCTGTTCTTTGCTAGATTCTTGCATGGCCCAGACTCTTACCTTTTTCAGGCCTATATCCTCATGTCATCTCCTCAAGAAAGCCTTCCCTGACTACCTATTTTATTTTGGCCATGCAGCACCGCTTTCGAGGATCTCAGTTCCCCAGCCAGGGATTGATCCCAGCCCCAGGCAGTGAAAGCACCAAGTCCTAACCACTAGACTGCCAGGGACTTCCCCTGACCACCTATTTAAAATGGTACCTCTTGCATCTTCCCTATCCTCTCTTTGCTTAATTTTTCTCCCAAGCATTTACTGACTTCTCACTTAGTGTATATTTTATTGCTTAAAAATTTCAGAAGCAGTAGGTACAGTGGCTCAGGAAGATCCCCTGGAGAAGGGAATGGCAACCCACTCTAGTATTCTTGCCTGGATGATCCCACGGACAGAGGATCCTGGTGGGCTATGGTCCATGGGCTCGCAAAGAATTAGACACAACTAGCAACTAACACTCTCAAGTACAGGGTTAAAAGCATGAACTCTAGAGCCACACTGGCCTGGATTTGAATTTGAGTTCTGCACCTTGCTAACTGACCTTGGGCAGATTGCTTCACCTATCTGTGCTGTAGTCTTTTCATCTAGAAAATAGGGATAATCATGTACCTCAGTGGGCTCTTGAGAAGGGTAAATTTGTTAATATTACAAAGTACTCAGCACAGTGTGGCTTGGTGGCTCAGTGATAGAGAATTCACCTGCCAACGAAGGAGACACAGGTGTGATCCCTGCATCAGGAAGATCCCCTGGAGAAGGAAATGGCAGCCCACTCTAGTATTCTTGCCTGGGAAATCCCATGGCGGGCTACAGACTCCACAAAAGACTCGAACACAACTTAGCAACTAAGCAGCAACAACAACTCAGCATAGCGCCTGGCACAGAGTAACTGCTAGATTGAGAGACTGTTAAATGAGGGTATTTCTCTTCCTTATTTTGTTTGTCAGTCTCCCATACTAGAGGCCAGGCAGAGATTTTTTTCTGTGTTGTTCTCTGTAGTGTCCCCAGCCCATGGAACAATATCTAGTAATTATTTGTTGCATTTCCATTTTACGGATGGGAAAAGTGAGAAACATAGGTATTTTATTTTGTTTTGTCTTTCTCTCTCTTTTTTTTTATACTTCCTAGATCAAGTAGATCAGAAACTCTGAGGGTGGGACCCAAGCATTTGTATTTTCTTTTAGTTAAACATTTTAAAATTGTGATGAAATATACATAAGATAAAACTGCCATCTTAACCATTTTAAAAGTCCAGTGTTTAGCAGTGTTAATCGCATTCACATTGTTATGCAATCAACCTCCAAAACTGCTTTCATATTGCAAAACTGGAACTCTGTACCCATTAAACAACTCCCCATTTCCCCTCCCCTCAGCTCCTGGCATAGGTACATAGGTGTTCTGGCCAGTGGTGGAGCTGGGATTTGAACCCAGGTCGAATGTAGGATGCGAGTAAATGATTGAAAGAGAGATCAAACCTTGCAGCCGGGAGGACTGTGAGAAACCTGGGAACGCGGAGGCTGAAATGGCCACCGCTGGTCGCGGCTCAACCATGCGCTCCTCCCTGCTGCCTGCAGCTTCGGCCACCTTCGAGGACTTCCAGATCCGCCCGCATGCCCTCACCGTGCATTCGTACCGAGCGCCTGCCTTCTGCGACCACTGCGGGGAAATGCTCTTCGGCCTAGTTCGCCAGGGCCTCAAGTGTGATGGTGAGAGACCCAGGGGGCTGGAGGCGGGGCCAAGAGGAAAGGCGTGGGTGCGAGGGCGGGGCCAAGGTGGAGCTCAGGACCCGAAGGTGGGGCCTAAGATGGGGGTGCTCGGAAGGCGAGGTGAGCGCCCAGAGGCAAGGCTTGGGAGAGGAACTGGAGGTAGGGCAGGAGGCGGGGCCTGGGTGGGGGCGGGATCTGGGTGGGACTCGGTTTCGGGGTGGAGGGTGGGGACTGGGAGGTGGAGCTCCGAGGGACACGTAAGAGACAGAGGCTTTGGGGTAGGAGAGGGGTGATGGAGAAGAGAGCGGAACCCATACCAGTCAGGCACCAACGGGAGAAACAGAACCTGTAGGGAGCACATATTAAGGGATTTGGGGGGAAGGAATTGGCTTCCAGGATTGTGGCCGCTGGCAACTCTGAAATCCACGGGGTGGGTCGTCTGGAATGGGAGGCTGGAACTCTGGCAAGAGTTGAAACGTCTCTCCACCTGGGAAATCTTAGGTTGCTCTTTAAACCTTTCAACTGACTGAAACAGGCCCACCCAGATTAGCTAGGATGATTTCCCTCACTTAAAGTCAGCTGATTGTGGACTTGATTCACATCGCCAAATACCTTCGCAGTAACACACAGATTAATAACTGGGGATGTGACACATAGAGCTGACCCTCAGCGTCCACCCCTTGGCAATGTGGCACTTCCTTCTCCTAGGGCTGTCCTAACAAAAGATCATGGGCTGGGTGGTGTAAACAATGGAAATTTATTTTCTCTTGGTTCTGAGGCTGGAAAGTCCAAGATCTGGGTTCTGACAAGATATGGCTCCTGGTGAGGGCTGTCTTCCTAGCTTGCCGATGGCCACCATCTCATTGTGTGCTCACATAGCACGTGGGGAGAGGGCGATTTTTCATGTCTCTTCTTTTTAGAAGGATCCCAGTCCCCCTGATCAGGGCCCCATCCTTAGGGCCTCACTTAATTCCTTTCTTAAAGGCCCCATCTCCAAATACAGTCACATTGAGGATTAGGGCTTCAATAGATGAATCTGGGAGAGAACACAAGCATTCAGTCCATAACAAGCAACCTTACGCATCTTCTTAAGTCATACTTTACAAAAAAATAAAGGAACACAGTATGTTCCTTTGAGACAAGTTATCTTAAGGTTAAGCCCAAGAGTTGGGATCCACAGGTTCACTGTCTCCGTCTTTAATGCTTCTGATCGGGAATGTTGAGATCACGCCTACCCTGAAGATGAGGGCATACTGCATGCCTTAGCTGGGCTCTGTACACAGCAAATGAGGACCATCCATTCTGAGATGATGAACTGCACCACCATTGTTTATTCAGTGTGACCCACTATTAAAGAGTATTCTCAGATGTTCCATTGTCTAAGGATCTCCAGTTTTGTGGCAGTCAGGCTCATATGGAAATCTGGAGTCCCTGATACCCTATGTTTCAGATGGCCCACAGCACTGGTGAGGACTCTTATCATGCATTCCTAAATATGGGACTTCCTTAGTGGTTCAGCAGTAAAGAATCTGCCTGCAGTGCAGGCAGGAAGTGCAGGTTCAATCCCCGGGGTCAGAAAGATGACCTGGAAGAGGAGGGCATGGCAACCCACACCAGTATTCTTGCCTGGAGAATCCCATGGACAGGAGCCTGGAGGGCCACAGTCTGCCTGTGTGCCTAAATGCTAAGTCGCCTCAGTCATGTCTGACTCAGCAACCCCATGGACCGTAGCCTACCTGGCTCCTCTATCCATGGGATTCTCCAGGCAAGAATACGGGAGTGGGTTGCCATGCCCTCCTCCAGGGGGTCTACTCGACTCAGGAATCAAACCCATGTCTCCTGTGGCTCCTGCACTGCAGGCAGATTGTTTACCACTAAGCCACCAGGGAAGGCCAGGCTACAGTCTGTGGGGTTGCCAAGAGTTGCACATGACTGACGCTACTGAGCAGCAACGGCAGCCCTAAATATGCTTGTGAAGGACTTTCCTGGTGGGCCAGTGGTTAAGACTCCATTCTTCCACTGTAGGGGACATAGAATCGACCCCTGGTCGGGGAAATAAGATCCTGCCTGCCTCATGGCCAAAAAACAACAACAAAAACAAAGCATAATTAAATACACTCGTGGCGTTATTTAAGAGCTCTAGAGATAATAGGTATATTAGGCCTGCAAAAGCCAATTTAGTGCATTCAAAGCTGCTATCAGTATTGCCATCGTCCACGCATCGTATCCAACTCTGGATGTCTTGGTTTGCATAACCTTCATCACTGTGTATTCCTGGTGTCATTAAGTTCTAATGGCCATTCTCCAAGTGGACTTCAGTGGCCCGGCGTCACAGATGATGGTCCAAGTACACCTGGCTCCAAAAGAGGCCCAAACGCCTGTCCTTAATGCCAGTGACAACCTTCCTACAGGAGATTGACTCCACTTTGGTATTCATGCTAGGAGTCAAAGATGAGATTCTGAAATTCTGTGAAGCGTGTGAGTGATTAAAGACAAACTGAGACGTGGTTCTTGTGTGCGATTTGCCATCCTGGAACTCCTAGCAGTGCCAACAGCTGTCCTGAGGCTTGCATCTGCAGTTGTGACATCATGCATTTGAGACTGCCTAGGAGGAGGAATTGCTGAGCAGGAAAGTCTGTAACAGGCAGGCTGCCAGAAGACAGGTTTCATGAGGTGTTTCAAAAGTTTCCAAAGGATGGAGGAACATTTTTTTAGTATTTCTTTGTTTGGCTGTGCTGGGTTTCAGTTGCAGCATTCCAACTGTTAGTTGGAGCATGCGGTATCTATTTCCCTGACCGGGAATCAAACCCAGGCCCCTTGCATTGGAAAGCATGAGGTCTTAGGCAAGGGAGTCCCTGAAGGAAGATTCTTTGCTCCAGAGGGCAGTCCTGGAGTCATCTGGAATTATCAGAGATGTATGGAGAAGTGTTCAGGAAGTCCAGTAGGAAATGACAAGCCGAGCCTGACTCTATCATGGTCAAGGATTAAAAATAGAAAAGAAAGAACAAAGTCACACTTCCACCTGATATGATACAACCATCCGGAGTGGGACTGAAAATGTGCTCTTTCTCCTGAAGGCAATGTCCTCACGTGATAGTCCCTCTTCTCCTTTGATATCCTGTAACTTAGATATCGGGACTCTCCAGGTTTCTCAGTGGCAAAGAATCCGCCTGCCGATGAAGAAGACAAGGGTTCAATCCCTGGGTCAGGTAGATCCCCTGGAGAAGGAAATGACAACCCACTCCAGTATTCTTGCCTTGGAGAATCCGGTGGACAGAAAAGCCTGGAGGTGCCACAGCACATGGGGTGGCAAAAGAGTTAGACACGACTTAGCAACTGAACAGCAACTTACATATCATGATATAAAGCTAGTTATTATTAATATCTTATGTTATAGGATAACGGGGTGGAAGAGGGAAGAAGAAAATATTTGGTATCTGCCTGTATTCATAACAAAGTAAGGAAGAAATAGTCATAACTGTGAGGTCCTAGGGGCTGCAAGTAGCCACGTGGCTTTGGCTTCCTTGTCTTCCTTCTCCACTGTCTGGCCCATATTTCCCTCGCCCTCAGCCAGCACCTCAACGGCCCAGGGTGGTGGCCCAAACCTTTCTTTGTCTCTTTTCCCGCTGCCCTACGCATCTTGGAGCTTATTTTCCCAACCAGGGATCGCACGGCATCCTCAACCGCGAAAGCGCAGAGTCCTAACCACAGAACTGCCAGGGAATTCCCCAGACCTTTATTCCTGCTGTCTCTCCGCCCTTAGCAGTTCTGCCTGAATTGGGTTTGTAGTTTTCCGTTGAAGTTAATTACACTAGGAAGAGGTATCTCAAGGGATCTGCTCTGTTCCAGAGCTTCAGAAAAGGAGGAGGGGGGGGTGAGCGGAGCTTTAGAGCCTGGACCCGGTAGAGGCTATGAATCTGACCGTCTGGCGCCCCCTACAGGCTGCGGGCTAAATTACCACAAGCGCTGTGCCTTCAGCATCCCCAACAACTGCAGCGGGGCGCGCAAGCGGCGCCTGTCGTCCACATCTCTGGCCAGCAGCCACTCGGTGCGCCTGGGCACCTCCGAGTCCCTGCTCAGCATGCCTGATGAGCTGGTGAGCGGCTGAGGGAATGGAGAGGGTGAGTGACTGGAGGCTGAGGGGGCTCTGGTTGTGAGGGCAGCTCACTAGAGTGTCCCCTCCACTCTTGACGTCTGATAGAGCCGTAGTACCACCGAGCTCATCCCTCGCCGCCCTCCCTCGTCCTCTTCTTCATCTTCGGCCTCGTCCTACACCGGTCGCCCCATCGAGCTGGATAAGATGCTGCTGTCCAAGGTCAAGGTGCCACACACCTTCCTCATCCACAGCTACACACGGCCCACCGTCTGTCAGGCTTGCAAGAAACTCCTCAAGGGCCTCTTTCGCCAGGGCCTGCAGTGCAAAGGTCAGCGAGGGCCCCCAGGGTGGAGGTGGGGACAGACTCAGAATCCTCCCCCACCCCCCCCCACACACAGTCTAAGAGGCTTAGGATCTCAGCTAGACTTGTGGCTGGAAACAAGAACCTCTGGCCTGTTCTTTAGAAGCACAGGGTCTCAGAGGGGAGTGCCCTGAATCCTGGTGTTCTAGAACCTTTGGAATTCTGGAATCTTAGAACCTCAGTCCTTAGAAACTTGTAATCCTAGCGCCTGAGGAATCTAGATTCATATGACTCTCAGCATGGAATTCTAAAACTGTCGAACTTGAGAATTCTCAAATCAGAGAATTGTAGAAACATAAGTTTCAAGACTTCTGGATCATAGGATTCAACAGAATGAATCACAGAACTTAGACTCAGAAATATTAAAACTCTCAAATTATAGATTCTCAGGTGTCCATTGTTTTCATACCTTATTCAAGACTCCCCAGTGTATTTAATTGCATTGAGCCAACTACAGCTGCATGCAACAAATTCTGGTAAATTCTCTTTTCATATCTATGACAAATATTTTCTATGGCCTTGTTATGGTTTCTTAGATACACCCATCATTTAAAAGTGGGCATTTAATTTCCAAATACATGGGATTTTTAAAGCAAAAAGAAATTTTTCTCAAAATGTTACAACTTTAAAACCATAGGAAGTGAGAATGATAGAAACCTAGAAACAACACATTTGAGTCTGAGAGGTCTAGAACCATATAGCCTTGGAGGCATCCTAGAAATCTAGGGTCCCAGAACTTTGAATGACCAAATTCTGGAATACCAGAAGTCTAGATCCATAAAAAGTTAGAGCCATCCAATTCTAGGATTCATCAGAACAAGCAAATTCTAGAACCTTAGATGTTTGGAGCTAAAGAACCATAGAAACATTAAGTTCTAGGTTAATGGGTGTACAGAATCCTAAGAATTTTGACACTCTCAGATTCTAGAGGCTTAGAAGTCTAGAATCATAGAAGTGTAGAATCCCCAAATTTAGACTCCTTGAGTCCTAGGACTGTCAAGCTATGAACACTTCATCTGGCCCTCTTCCATTTAATTGAGCCACTCCATAGTTGAGGACTTTGACTCAAAGGCAGGATGACCAGAGTAGAATCAGTTAGCTTTCCTGCTCTACAAAGCAAGAACAGACTCTTTTGAGACTGGGGGCTAGGGGTCAAGGGTCAACCCTTAAAGGTGACCTCTCCTCCCCCCCCCCCCCCCCCCCCCCCCCCCCATTTCTTTTCCC
>SJYC01106152.1:0-23915 GCA_006408675.1 Madoqua kirkii | reverse complement strand
ACTCATCTCCACATTTCTTGTCCTACCACCAGACTGCAAGTTCAACTGTCACAAACGCTGCGCCACCCGTGTCCCTAACGACTGTCTGGGGGAGGCACTCATCAATGGAGGTAAGAAGCTGGGGGTGCTGAGTGAAAGGGCGACAGGACTGGGTGGAGGCCCCTCTGATTTCCCTGTCCCCCTAGATGTGCCCATGGAGGAGGCCACTGATTTCAGCGAGGCTGACAAGAGCTCCCTCACGGATGAGCCAGATGACTCTGGTTTCATCCCCGGCTCCCACTCGGAAAATGCTCTCCATGCCAACGAGGAGGAGGAAGGCGAGGGGGGCAAATCTGAGAGGTACCCAGGGCCCCATCCAGCGAAGGCCCTTCCCCATCCCTACCGTGGGTTGACATCACTCTGTACTTTTATATTTCCCAGTTTCCTGAGACCTGTTGCACGGTAGCAAGCAACCTGGTGTGGCGGAAGCAGGGAGAACGAGGGGAAAAGGATGGGACGTGAAGCCGGGGGGCAGGGGGTATTCAGATCACAGTGGTCACCGTGAGTTTCCTCCTAGTGCCACCGGCTCTGGCCGCCTGGAACCTCAGAATCCCTTTCTCCCAGGTCTTTCCTATCATTAACAGAGTGATAAGCTGTCAGAGCTGGACCTTGAAGCACTTGAGAAGAGAGGGCTATTGGGAGAGGCAGCCTATTTCACAGATGAGGAAATTGAGTCTCAGAGAGGCAAAGAGAAGTGGCTATAGTCAGTCCAGTCCAGATTCTCACGCAGGGATCAAGAGATTGTTGGCTCTGGAGTTGCACAGTCACTTAATTTTTCTCTGCCTTCATTTCCTCATTGTAACAATAGCATGATGTGCCCAGCGGCACAGAGGCTGAGCCCCTTGCTCGGTGTCACACAACTGGCTCCTCGATCAGTGGGTTCAGGACGAATCACTGCTTACTGGGGGCCCACGATGTGCCAAACACTCTGTTAAGCTCCTAAGAAGGGCTTCACTTCTCACAACAAGCCCTTTGGGTGGAGAAACTGAGGCACGAAGAGATTAGTACTTGCCAGGCAGCCTGACTTTGGAAACCAGCCTCTTAATGTGGGTCTCTCAAGAGTCGCCTTCCTCTTTATGGTAAATCTGGAAACACAGGCAAAAAAGTGTGGGCCGAAATCGCCCTAGCTACCCAGAGATTGACTCCCGCTTTCCCACCCCTCCCCCTGCTGTAGCCCCAGGCACTATAGTTATTTTCTGCTTGTAACCTCTCACTCCTTCTCTCTCCGACTCTCAGCTCCCTGGGGTACATCCCCCTAATGAGGGTGGTGCAATCAGTGCGACACACAACGCGGAAATCCAGCACGACGCTTCGAGAGGGCTGGGTGGTTCATTACAGCAACAGGGATACACTGGTGAGTGGGGGCGGGGAGCCAGGTAGGTGGGGCTAGAGTTGGAGGAGGTGGGGCTTGAGGGGCGGGGCTTTGTGTGGGCGGAGTCATGCTGGAGGCGGAGCTAGAAGTAGGTGGCTCTAGGGGTTTGGGGGCGGGACTAAGGCAAGGTCAGGGTTGAGCCGGGGCTAGAATCAGGGGCGGGATTTGGCTGGGGTTAGACTCAGAGCAGCAGTAGTATGGGGGCAGACGACCTCACCCTCTCAAGCACCTCTCCCAACAGAGGAAACGGCACTATTGGCGCCTGGACTGCAAGTGCATCACGCTCTTCCAGAACAACACGACCAACAGATACTACAAGGTGGGCCTTCTGGCTCCCAGGTCCCCCAGCGCTCTCCTCTTTGCCCGCGATAGTCTCCCTTCCTCTCTCAGTTGCTTCAGCCAAATGCCTGCGAAGCATACCCTCTGCCCACCTCCTGCTTATGCGCTCCTGTCCCATCAGCAAGTGTCGCCCACGTGGACGCCGTACCCTCAGTTTGATTTTGGCTCCATCACTTTTCAGCTGGGGGACCCAGGCAAGTTACCCCACCTCTCTGCACCCTGTGCCTCTCACCTGTAAAGGGCGTCCGAGAATAGTCGTTGCCTCAGGGCTGTGCCAGAATTCAAACAGATAATCTATGTGGAGCAATTAGTTTAGGACCAGGCGTATGTTAAGCTCCATTAAACTCCCAGTAATTTTAAGTGTGTTATCATTATTACTTTATAGTTAATTTATTGAATTCTTTCTTTGTATTTATTCATCAGTGCCTCCCCTGCCAGTCCTGGGTTCCAGCAAGTCTCCTCCCAGGTCCTTGCTTCTGCCCTCACCCTCACTTTCTTTTTCCACACAGCAGTCAGAGGAGTCCATTAATACCATTACAACCTCCCAGTGGCTCCCACTGCCCTTGGAATAAAACCCAGACACTTCACTGTTTACCTGCTCTGGAGCTTCCTCCTAACCCGTCCCACAGCTGCTTTCTTCTTATCCTTCCCATCTTCCTCAAGCCATGTTATCTAAAACACCATCCCTGTTGCAGCATCTCCATCTCCTGGTTTGTTTGGTTTGGCCATGAGGCATGTGGGATCATCCCTGACCAGGGATCAAACCTGTGCCCCCTGCATTGGGAGCTCGGAGTCCTAACCACTGGACCCCCAGTAAAGTCCTGGCTCCTGTCTTTATTGGTTTCATAAATCTCTCTTTCTCATTCTTTCCTTCTTTTCTTCCTTCCTTTGTCTTTCAACACTTTCCAAAGCATATTCTTCCTTTCCATAGATCCTCCACCTTCTCTCCTCCTCTGCCTCCCTCCTTGTCTCCTCTGTCCCATCCTCTCTCATTCACCTTCCACACACAGCTAGAGAGAAATGCTCCCTGCCTTGCACTAAACCCTTCCAGGGCCCTGGGCCCTGGAGACAAAGCCCAGGCTCCTGCCTGTGACCCATTAGGCCCTGCAGAGCTGCCCCTAGCCTGATCTCCCTTTTTTATTCATCACACCCGGCACACCTACTTTGTGCCAGGCACCATCCAGGTAATGGGGATATGGCATGTCCCTTGAACACAAGCCTTTTCTACCTCAGGACTTTTTCACATGCTTTCCCCACCAACATTCCTCCACCAGCTGGCCTCCTCTTACTTTCTGATCTCTGCTTCAATGTAAATTCCGCCAGGAGGCCTTTCTTAACCACTCCAAGCAAACCAGGCTCTTCCCCACCAACCCTGGATTCTGTGTGCTCATCTGAGTAAATAGAGAGCGCCAGGGTCTGCCCAGAGCCCTCACGCATACTCTCTCTGTCCTGCCAGGAAATTCCACTGTCCGAAATCCTCACCGTGGAGCCAGCCCAGAACTTCAGCCTCGTGCCACCAGGCACAACCCACACTGCTTTGAGATTGTCACTGCCAATGCCACCTACTTTGTGGGAGAAACCCCCGGTGGGGCCCCAGGAGGGCCTAGTGGGCAGGGGGCCGAGACTGCCCGGGGCTGGGAAACAGCCATCCGCCAGGCCCTGATGCCTGTCATCCTCCAGGATGCACCCAGCGCCCCAGGCCACACACCCCACAGTAAGGGCCCCACTCCAGGTCTCTGGGAAGAGGGGTCTTGGAGGGCTTGGGTGGGGCTCTGGAGAAGGGAAGAACTAGGGAATGGCAGAGCGGAGAATGTGGCTTCTGGTCTCAGCAGAAATCAGTCTAAATCATTAAGCCCCAGACCTCACGTGTAGCCTTGGGCATGTCACTTCCCCTTTCTGAGTCTTGTCCTAGGACGAGTAATGACTTCTTCAGGTTGTGAGTTCAGACTTTTTAATTCATGCTCCTCTGTGCCTGGCTTGTGCCAGACAGTACTGTGGGCCCAGCTGTGACCAAAACAGCCCAGGACCCGCTTTTCTGGGACTCACAGTCCCAGAAGGAAGACAGACCTGTTCCCAGACACTGATGACTCACAGTAGGCAGGGTTGGGACAGGGGAGCAAGAGGGCTGTGGGAGCTCAGAGTGGGGTGACTAACCCAGGCTGAATGTCCAGGAGGGCCTCCTGGAGGAGGCAACATCCAGGCTAAGACCTGGAAGTCAAGGAGGGGTGATACAAAGAGAAAGGAAATGGGAAATCATTTCAGGCAGAGGCAAAGGATGATCAGAGTCCTGGTTTACTATAAGTCCAGAGTGAGGGGAAGGGCATTCCTGGCAGAGGGAAGAGCAAGTGCCAAGGACTGAAGACAGGAGAAACTTTCATGTATGGGAGGCCTGGCGAGGAAGCCTGAGTGTCAGGAACATACAACAGCAAGGGAGAGGATAAAGTCAAAGAGGCAGAGGGACCAGACACTTCCTGTTAGGCTATTTAAGGGACTTGGCCTTCCCCCTCAGGACACTGGGGAGCCATAGCAGAATTTGTTTTAATTAAAAAATATTTATTTATTTGGCTGTGCCAGGTCTTAGTTGCAGCACACAAGAGCTTTAGTTGGGGCATGGGAACTCTTAGTTGGAGCCTGTGGGATCTAGTTCCCTGACCAGGGATTGAACCCAGCCCCCTGCATTGGGAGTGTGGAGTCTTAGCTACTGGACCACCAGGGAAGGCCTCATGGCAGGGTTTTGAGCAGGGGAAGGACAGAGTTAGGCTTATGTTTTGGCAAGATCCCTCTGGCTCCCCTATGGAGGGGGAATAGGAGAGATGGAGACAGGACAGGGAGACCAGGGAGGAGGCTAAGGAGCAAGGACTGAATATGCCTCAGGGAGGGGACAGATGTTCAAATGGCAGAAGGGTCAGGACTTTGGAAATGTCTGGCCCTGGTTGGGTTGGTAGTGGGGCAAATTCAGGGGAAGAAGCCTGAGTCAGTTTCCTACTGAGCCCGTTTCCTCTTCAGTAAAATGGGATCATCATGCCTCCCTTGGTGCTGAGATCACAGAAGGAAATGCTCGATGAACTGCTTCATGACAACGTATTTTGAGCTCTTCTCATTTCCTCCTCTCACTGGCCTTAGGAGGGAAGTTCTTTTATCATTCCCGTTCTTCAGGATGAGCAAACTGAGGTTCTTAGTGAATGAGTCTAGTCTAACTACTGGCTCCAGATGGTGCAGTTATGGGTGATCTTGAGCCTGGAGTCTCCTCACATCTGCCTTCCCCTCTCCCCAGGACAAGCTTCTCTGAGCATCTCTGTGTCTAACAGCCAGATTCAAGAGAATGTGGTAAGACCCCACCCACACCCAAGGATGTGCCCGTCCCCCGCCCTCAAACCAACCACCTCCCAGCTCTCCCACCCTCCCAGCTTCCTTGACCACCCCTCATCTCCATGTGCACCTCTGACTCTCCCTCTCCCCACCCTGCAGGACATCGCCACTGTCTACCAGATCTTCCCAGATGAGGTCCTGGGCTCCGGCCAGTTTGGAGTGGTCTATGGCGGTAAGGATGCTTCAAGAGCCGACCTAGAAAGGCGTCTTGGGGGTTTCTGGGCCCCAGATCGCCCCTTCTTTTAAAAAAAAAAAAATTATTTATCTATTTGGCTTCCCTGGGTTATGGCACATAGGATCTTCGATCTTCACTGGCATGTGAGATCTAGTTCCCTGACTAGGAATTGAACCCGGGCCCCTGCATTGGGAGCTCAGAGGCTTAGCCACTGGAACACCAGGGAAGTCCTCAGATCTCCCCTTCTGATTGGCCACATGCTCATTTCCTTTTCTAGTTGATTAAGAAAGCTGGATCCTGGGGGCAGATAGTTGCAGGCTCACGTTCACGTTTTCTCACTCGGAAAGGCCAGTGACTTTCTCTCGTTATTAATAGGGAAGGTAAACTCTGCCCTGATTGGCCACAGAGCTAGATGCTGGATTCTGATTGGTTACAAATCTAGTTTCTTATGTTATAGCTCCTCAGAGCTCTGATTTTATCTTCCTTCATTCTACCTTTATTCCTAGGGTCCCCCACCCTTGACATCTCTCCTGGGGGCCCCTCAGAGCCCCCTTGGTGGCTTTTCATCCACCTCTGCCCAACTCTAGCTGTGTGTCTCTAGTGGGGTCTTCCTCTTGCGAGGACTGGAAGGTCTTGCCCCTCTCATCCCCCACCTCCCCTACCCTCTGCCCAGGGAAGCACCGGAAGACCGGCCGGGATGTGGCAGTAAAGGTCATCGACAAACTACGTTTCCCCACCAAGCAGGAGAGCCAACTCCGGAACGAAGTGGCCATTCTGCAGGTGAGCCCTAGAGTCTGTGGTCCCGCTCTTGTCCCCATCCCCACCCTGCAAGGACTTTCCCTTCCCACTTCCTCCAGTCTGAGGGTAGTCAGGGAAGGCTTTCTAGAGGAGGCAGTATGCATGCTGAGACTGAAGGGGTGGCGCACGTATTCTGAGCAGAGGGACCAGCCTGTGCAAAGGTCCAGAGTTGAGAGAGAACACAAAGTCTTCTAGGAACTTGAAGGGGTTCAGGGTACTAGATGGTTTATGTGAAGCAAGGTGGTAGGTGGTGAGGCCACCCCACCTTATGGGCTTTCTCCTGAGGGTACTAGGGAGCCATGGAAAGATTTTGAGCAAAGAGGGGGACAGAGTCAGATGTGTGAACTTTAGAAAGATCCCACTGGCTGCTATTGGAGGGGAGGCGGAAGGTTTGTGGGGCTGGGGCCCTGGGAGGAGGCTGGGTGGGGACCTGTGTGAACAGATGGGGTTCAGCTAGGCAAGAGTTGGGGAAGAGCCAGGAGGGCAGGGATTTAAAAAATACAGACGTGCAAAGCTTCTTCCCATTTCTTCAGGCTCCCTTCCCTCTTGCTCCCTCAACCTTGGGCCTTCACCACAATTTCATGATGTAAAGATCCTTCTGGACACCTGGTGGTGTGGGAAGGCTGGTTCTCTCTGGGGCTCTGGACACCCTTTCCCCTTCCCCACTGCCACCCCCGGGGGGAACGGCCCTCCAGGGACATCCTCTTATTTGTTGTCCGCCCGCTCCTGTGTGGCTTGTCCTCTGGGGTCCCAAGCTCATGGGCGACCTGGATCCTGACTCTTCCTCCTCCCCACCCCACCTCACCCACCCCAGAGCCTGCGGCACCCAGGGATTGTCAATCTGGAATGTATGTTCGAGACCCCGGAGAAGGTGTTCGTGGTGATGGAGAAGCTGCACGGGGACATGCTGGAAATGATCCTCTCCAGCGAGAAGGGCCGGCTGCCTGAGCGCCTCACCAAGTTCCTCATCACCCAGGTGTGCATGCCCCGCCCACCGCCCGCCTCCCCAGCCTGGTTCCCCATCTGTCCTGCAAGACGCACCTGTGCTGTGTGCCCTGACGGGCAGGCAGACACTGGGTGAGAATCATAATCGCAGATAAGAGAAAATGTAGTAGTAGAGTAATAACGATCAGAAAAAGTATTAGAATGATACTTTAAAAATTATGATAGAACAGTTAGTAGAATAACAGTAATAGAGTAATAACTATAGATACATAATAAGTTGAAAATAATAGAGCAGTTATAATAATATTATAAAAAATAACTATTTTTCTTTTATTATTTTATATAATGAGGCTCGCTGGGCCTGACTTCATGAAGAAAAAGGGAAGGAGAAAGAAGCCTTTCTCTGGGGAGCTCATTCATTCATTTATTAAATGGTTCAGCAGACACTGTCTGGCCCCATGTTGGGCAGTGTGAGGACACAGCAGTGACCTCGATAGCCCTGGGTCTGCACAGTGATCACCCAGAGTGGGTAGGGCTGAGATGGGGTTGCTGATAATAAGAATGATAAACAACGTGGTCACTAACCTTTATTGAGCCCTTACTGTATACCAGCCACTGTTTTAGTTCATGTAATCTTCCTAGCAACCCATGTGATAGTGGTTATTACTACTCCCACGTTACTATGGCTCAGAAACTTTGAATAACTCACCCAGGGTCACACAGCTGGTGGGATTTAAACCTGGAAGCATGCTGTTACTGAGTAAAGTCAGTGTCTTAGTCGCTCAGTCATGAGCTACTCTGCAATCCCATGGACTATAGCCCACCAGGCTCCTCTGTCCATGGAATTCTCCAGGCAAGAATACTGGAGTGGGTTGCCATTCCCTTCTCCAAAAGTCAAACTAATTTGTGTTATTTGTCTCTGTGTGTGCGTACATACATTTAAATTGATTTCACATCACATATAACACTGTTGTTCTGCTTCTTACTTTCTTCACTTTAATAGTGCTTCTGAAAGACCGTTCTATTTCAGTATGTAGTTAGGAGAACGTCTCTTTTTCTTAATTGTATCCCATGACAATATCACTAAATTCTCCAGTTGCTGAGCGTGTACTTGGTTTCACTATCCCACTACTGCAAACAACAGCCTGTGAACATTTGTCTACAAACATCGACAGGCTCTGGTGGGAGGATTTCAATAGAACATGTTTCAGATAGTAGACTCCCGAGCCTAAGGAAATGTGCTTAAAATTTTTTTGAAAGGAGTTGCCCAGTTATTCTCTAAAACCTCTTTCAATCTTTATTCTCACCAACAGAGTTTGAGGGTGTCTATTTTCTCAGTCCTTACTCTGGATAATATATTCCCTAGTCCTTTTCTCCCCGCCAAGCCACATGGCTTGAGGAATTTTAGTTCCCAACCAGGGGTTGAACGTGGGCCACGGCAGTGAAAGTGCTGAGTCCTGGCCACTGGGCTGCCAGGAAAGTCCTGATACGATCACTAGTCTTAAAGGTGGAAAAATAATACTTCATATGGCTTCACTTGGTGGTTTAAAAATTACAAGTGAGGTTGAGCATATTTTCACATGTTTATTGACCTGTGCTTTGTGTGCTCTTTGGCCATTTTTTTTCAGTTGTATTATTCTTATTGAGTTGTAAAGAGCTGTTTGTGTATGAAGGACCCTGGATCTTTGTTGCTTGTGTTGTTCCCATCTTTTACCCCAGTATTTCTTTTCCTCTTCATTTTGTTTGTGGTGTTTACTTTCATTTTGGGGGTTTCACAGCCTTCTTGGAAAGATCTTCCCACCTGGCTGGCCCCACACTTGATTCTAGGACATGTTCTCTGTTGGCTGAAAAGTCTCTTGTGCTGGCTTCCTTTCTCCAGGCCCAGCACCCTTGCTCTCCCAAGCTGTCTGCCTTTGTCAGTCTGGCATGTAGGGTGGGGATAGAAACTCACTGAGGCAGGCCCATCTGGAGTTCAGGTGGGGAGAGAAAACTGCCTGCCTTCAGCAACTGAGGCTGTTTCTCTTTCATTCTGGCCTTTCATCTTGTTCTCTCTTTTTGTCTGTTCGCTCGCTCTCTCTCTCTCTCTCTCTCTCTCTCTCTCTCTCTCTCTCTCTCTGCAGATTTCTGCTCTTTGCCTCTTGCCTGCCCCACCCCAAGTCCTGGGCTAAGCCCTATACCTCATGAACTTATAAACTTCACAACCATCTTTGAGGTAGGTATTATTATAATCTCCATTTTACAGATGAGGAAACTGAGGTTGAGGGGTTTCCTAGGTCTCGCCCAAGGTCATACAGGTGCCAGGTAGCAGTCTGGCCAAGGTTTGAACCTGGGTCTGTCCAGCTTCCCATCTACCCTCTTTGTTCACCATATTTACTGGGGGTTGGGAAAATCAGTACACTGAAGCTATGTAGGAGAGGATGTCCATGTGTAGCTTTGGACCTCAGTCTCTCTGTAGAGTGAGGAACTTGGACCTCAGCAGTAGCTTTCAAATAGCATTTCCATACTCAAAAATCATACAGTGAAAATGATGAAAAAGTCCAAATATTTCAGTTCTAAGATATAAATTACAGCTTCATGCTTATGTCATACTTTTGACAGTTATATGGAATCAAGGAAAATCATGGCTTCCATAGATAAGTAGTTACAAATGGTAATGGTCTTTTTTTAAAAATTCATTTATTTATATTGGCTGTGTGGATCTTCACTGCAGCCTGGGCTTTTCTCTAGTTGTGGCGAGCAGTGGCTCTCTAGTTGTAGCGTGTGGACTTCTCATTGCAGTGGCTTCTCTTTTTGTGGAGCGCAAGCTCTTGGGTTCAAGGGCTTCAATAGTTGCAGCTCCTGGGCTCTAGAGACCAGGTTCAGTAGCTGGGAATCACGGGCTTAGTTGCTCTGCAGCATGTGGGATCTTCCCAGATCAGAGAGTTAATCCATGTCTCCTGCAGTAGCATATAGATTCTTTACCGCTAAGCCACTAGGGAAGACCAACAGTTTTTTGTTTGTTTGTTTGTTTAAGTCAGCTCACCTTGCCATCATAGAATATTCTTAAATTAACAGCTACAGCAGGAAAAGTTTTATTTGAAACACTCACAGGAAGGTGTCCACTAGCAGGCCATCATAAGAATAATGACCAAAACAACAATAATAGCTCACATGGAGTGCTGTGTGCCAAACACTGCCCTAAGCATTTTATATACCTCACTCAACTCACTTAACACTCACAGCAACCCTTGAGGATAGGTTCTATTATTACCCCCATTTTACGGGTGAGAACACTGAGACCCAGAGAGG
This sequence comes from Madoqua kirkii, assembly GCA_006408675.1. Classification (NCBI taxonomy): domain Eukaryota; kingdom Metazoa; phylum Chordata; class Mammalia; order Artiodactyla; family Bovidae; genus Madoqua; species Madoqua kirkii. Next base: position 13,590 of record SJYC01106152.1, on the reverse strand, counting down.
CAAAATGACTTGCTGTAGGCATTAGGCTAGTCAGTGTGGAGCCAGGTTTGCTACCTTGATAAGGCTGGCTTTCAAACCCACCTAACACCCACATAACACCCCAGCTCTTAAGGGTGTTAACGTTTGATTTATGTCATACTGGTATTGTTTGTAATTGTTTAGTATTTCAGGTTTTAATCCATGAAAAATTTTTTTTTTTTAAATTGAATCACACAATAGCACCTCCTTGAAACTGCTGCATTATTCATAGCTCTTTTCCAGCAAGATCTGCATGTCAGAGGATGTCAGGATCTTCCCAAAACCCTTGCTCCAGTTCAGTCTCCCTAGAATTATATGTCCAACTTTTATCTTTGACTGAAATGGTTCTGGGGTTCTGAGCTTCTTCTTTGGTGCTCCAATGCCTTCCCTGGTCCGGGGTGGAGGGTGGAGTTGAGGGGATTGGTGATGGCATGGATGGGGTTTGGAGGGCTGGCTGCTGAAGGCAGAATCTCACAGCAGGGACTTTTGTAACTTTTTTACTGGTGCCATCTCCTCCCCTCAGATCTTGGTGGCTTTGAGACACCTTCACTTCAAGAATATCGTCCACTGTGACTTGAAACCAGAAAACGTGTTGCTGTCATCAGCCGACCCATTTCCTCAGGTCAGAAATGTCCCCTCCTTATTTGGGGAAGTCCATCTAACACGAACGGTGGGTGGGGACTGTGTTAATCAAGATAATTAATCAGCCACAGAGACCCAAGATAATGGCTTAAGTGAGACAGAGGCTTGCTTCTCACTCATGGAGGGACCAGCATAATCACTCTGAGGGTGAAAAAGCAGTGCAATGGTGTTGGGACCACAGTTCCTGCTGTCTTGTTCTGGCCTCTCTGTGGCGTTGCCTGGTCTTCGTGGTCCATGTTGTGCCGCTGCTGCCCCGCCTCCCAAGTGTAAAAGGATAATGTGGGGGAGGAAAGGAACCGGGTAGAAGAAATGGATGCACCCCTTTCCTTCCCTAAGGTAATACTACGAACATGCACGGGGCACGCCTCACATTCCATTGGCCAGGGCTTGATCACGTGGAGCTTCAAAGGACGCTGGGAAATGTAGTTTTCATTCTGAGCGGCCGTGTGGCTCATTAAAAATCCAGAATTTTTATTAAGGGGAGAAGCAGAGAACAGATATTAGAGGGGAGCGACTGGTAATTTCTTCTGTGAGTCTTTAGGAAAACATTTTTTTGGTGTTCTTCTTTGTTTTTAATATTTATTTGTTTATTTGGCTGCTCCTGGTCTTTAGTTGCCACATGTGGGATCTTCAATCTTCCCTTCCATATGTGAGATCTTTTTTAGTTGCAGCATGTGGGATCTAGTTCTCTGACCAGGGATCAAACCCAGGCCCCCTGCATTGGGAACGTAGCCTCTTAGCCACTGGTCCAGTAGGGATGTCCCAGGAAAACAATTTTGATGAGCCTCTCACTGGTTAGATGAGAATCCCCTTGGGGCAAAGCCAGATTGAGCAAGGGTGATAATTATAACAGCTACAGTTGATTGGGTGCCCACTGTGGTTAAGGGCCTTTAGCTACAAGTTCTCATTTAGCCTTTCCACATCCCTGTGAAGTTTTTGTGTCCTTATCTCTCTTTTGTGATTATTTCATTTCATTTTAAAAATTCATTTTAGTCATCAACTAAAAATTATTGTGTGCCTACTATGTGCCAAGCTGCATGTTGGAGCATTAGGAACTGTAGTAAGTAGAGACATCCCCATCTCCATGCCCACTGGTTTACAGCTGGGGCTGATTTTGCACCCCAGGGGATATTTGACAACACTGGAGACATTTTTGGTTGTCACAAGCTATTTGAGGGGGGGGCGTTACTACTGGCATGGAGGGATTGCTAAGCATCTGACAGTGCACAGGATAGCCCCAAAATACAAGATTATCTTTCTCTAATGTCAGTAGTGCAGGATATGAGAAACTCTAACTTACAGCAGTAATATCCACTAGAAATATAATGTACGGGGACTTACTTCCCTGGTGGTTCAGTGGCTCAGACTCTGTGCTCCCAATGCAGGGGGCCAGGATTTGATCCCAGGTCAGGAAACTGATCCCACATGATGCAACTAATAGTTCACAGGTCACAACCAGAGATCCCATATAAATTAAATTTTATTTAATTTATAAATAAAGATAAATTAATAAAAAAAGAAATACAATGTGAACCCCATCTATAATTTTACATTTTCTAGTAAGCCACATTTTAAAAACTGAAGAAAAACTGGTGAAATTAATTTTGCTAATATTCTTTATTCTACTATATCTAAATATTACCATTTCAACAGGTAATCAACCACATAAACATTATTAATGAAATATTCTTTCTTTTCCTACTAAGTCTTCCAAATCTGGTGTGTATTTTACTCTTAAATCTCAATTTGGGTAATAAATTTCTATGAGAAATACTTGATTTTGCACTTAGATCTCAGAAAGTTAACAGTTGGGAAAGTAGGTTGACACACCCAAGTTGTTCCAAGATTATTTAAAAACTATCCAATAAAAAAATCTAGGACCCCCTTTAAAATATAAATTAATTAAAATTAAATAAAAAATAGTTTCTCAATTGCACTTGCCACATTCAGGTGCTCTGCAGCCACATGTGGCCACCATACTGGACAGCAAAGCTCAAAGAGGGAAGATGAAATATTGATCAAATTGTCACAAGAATGTAATTATATCTGTGATGAGTTCTGTGACACAGTTCTATGAGCTCAAACTGTATATAAGCCAGTGGAAGGTCAGAAAAAATTTATCTGAAGAAAGAGTAGGTTTTTGGAGGGGGGGGACAAGTGTTCTAGTCAGTGGGAGCAGCCTGTGCAAAGGCCCTGTGGTGTACTTAAAAAAAAAGGTTTTATTGAGATATAATGTGCATACTATACAATTTACCACTTTAAAGTATACAATTTAGTGGCTTTTAGGGTATTCAGAGTTGTGCAACCATCACCATGATCAATTTTGGAACAGTTTCATAACCACAAAAGAAACCTCATGCGTCTAGCCAACATCCTCCAATTGCGCCATCCCCCCACCCACAACAACTAATCTACTTTATGTGGATTTGTCTGTTCAAGCATTTTATGTAAACGGAATAAACAAACAGTTCTCTATGTGTGTGTGTGTGTGTGTGTGTGTGCTCAGTAGCTTCAGTTTGAGGCCTATAGCCCCCCATGGCCTATAGCCCACTAGGCTCCTCTGTCTCTGGGATTCTCCAGGCAAGAATACTGGAGTGCGTTGCCATGCCCTCCTCCAGGGGATCTTCCTGACCCAGAGACTGAACTGGGTTTCCTGCACTGCAGGCAGATTCTTTACCATCTGAACCACCAGGGAAGCCCATTATACCCGGCCATAAAAAGAAGTAAACTACTGACACATGCTGTAACATAAATGAACCTTGAAAACAATTAAGAAAAAAGCCAGTCACCAAGGATGACGTATTATATTATTGTATATTCCATATTGTGTATTTCATGTGTACATATATGGAATATACAATAATATGTCATCCTTGGTGACTGGCTTCTCTTAGTGTTTTCAAGGTCCATTTATGTTACAGCATGTGTCAGTACTTTTTATGGCCATTTAATATTCCATCATAAGATAGGTAGAAAAGGGTGGATTTTAGAAAAGTAGAAGATTATAAGGTCTGTTAAAAGGGCAAAGGATCCTAGGAAAAGGCTGTCACATGGAGATTTGGGTCAGGGGTTGGGGTGTGGCTGTTTTTGAAGACAATAGAGGCTTGGGGGCGATAGTGAGCCAAAGAAGGGTTTTGAGTAGGGGAGGGACAGTATGCGAATAGAGGTGGCAGCTGCCTATGGACTGGTAGGCAGCAGCCAGGACTTTGAACCCAGACTTGCTGGCTCTGAAGCCTATCCATGACCCTAGACTGCCTCCAACAAGGGCAAGGTAGGTTCACACATATTACCATGGATGCCGTGCTTACCTGTTTACATGCTGGGTGCCCTTTAATCCTCCAGGGAAGCCTGATCGGCAGCTGCTGTTAACATTCTCACCCCAGATGACAAAAACGGGGCCTCGAGAACTACCGTCCCTCAGCTGAGATCCCCGAGGCTCTCTCTCCGCCCGCTGCCGCTCCTATCATTTTCCCATGTCTTTACTCTTTCGGTTCACACAGCTATCCTTTAAGGTGGGGACTGTTAGCATCACCGTGGTACAAAAGAGGGGACAGAAGCAGAAGAAGGTTAAGATCTGTTCGACGTGACAGAGGGATGGCAGCAGGGAGCCTTTATGGAGCCTCACTGCAGGTCGCGCATCTATTGTTTTGTGAGCTTTAGATGGATGAAGCCCATAAAATCCTCACGACAGACCTTTGAGATAGGCGCTGGTACGATCTTCCTCCTTGTACAGATGAATAAACGGAGGCCCAGACAGAGGAAGCCCCTGCCCAGGGTCACCCAGCTAGCTAGTGAGCAGAGGAGCCTGGATTCGAATCAGCGTTCGATTTTGTCTGGAATACCGTGGTGGCAGGACGCTTGCGCAGAGGCGGGAGGCCCGACCTCCATACGCCCTGAGACCCTCTACCCCTCGCCTCTGCAGGTGAAGCTGTGCGACTTCGGCTTCGCGCGCATCATCGGCGAGAAGTCGTTCCGGCGCTCGGTGGTGGGCACGCCGGCCTACCTGGCGCCCGAGGTGCTGCTCAACCAGGGCTACAACCGCTCGCTGGACATGTGGTCGGTGGGCGTGATCATGTACGTCAGTCTCAGCGGCACGTTCCCCTTCAACGAGGACGAAGACATCAAAGACCAGATCCAGAATGCTGCGTTCATGTACCCGGCCTGCCCTTGGAGCTGCATCTCGGCCGGAGGTGAGGGCTAGCTTGACTCTTGGATGCAGGCGAGGGGCGGGGCCCCGCGGTGGGGGCGTGGTGGGGATAATGGGCGGGTGGGCGTGATCATGTACGTCAGTCTCAGCGGCACGTTCCCCTTCAACGAGGACGAAGACATCAAAGACCAGATCCAGAATGCTGCGTTCATGTACCCGGCCTGCCCTTGGAGCTGCATCTCGGCCGGAGGTGAGGGCTAGCTTGACTCTTGGATGCAGGCGAGGGGCGGGGCCCCGCGGTGGGGGCGTGTTGGGGATAATGGGCGGGGCCGCCCTGAGAAGGCCAGTGGCCATGAGGGTGGAGCCTAGTGAAGGGGCGAGAGCACCCGGAAAACTCTGTTTAAGGGAGGCACTGAGACCTGGAACTTTGCGGGAGGGACTCAGCGTGTGGAACTAGGGTCCGAGACCTCAGGCCTAGACTAGGGTTATGCGAGTTGGAAAGGAAGTGCCCTGGAAACACTAAGACACTTGCCACCTTGGAGGCTATTAATACTTGGCTTGTCTAGGGCGAGACCAGGAGAAGGACTAGACCCGAGAAAGTCAAAGGGCTGGGATGGCCAGGATTGAAAGAACAGGTCTTCCCAAGGTGTTGGCTGGAGCCTGAAGTCTTTGGAGTTATGACCCCAAAAGGATTAACCCCGCAGAAGCAGTGGTGCCAGGGGGCAGGGTTGAGGAACAAGGGCTTGGCTAATTTGCTGGGTACCGGGGCCTTGACTGGGATGAAGATGGGCCTGGGCCCTGGTATTAGATCCAGTGATGGAGGGAGCTGATTTAGGGGCTTAGCTGGAGAAGGGGCAGGGCCTCCCTGGTGGCTTAGGTGGTAAAGAATCTGCCTCCAATGTGGAAGACTTTGGTTTGATCCCTGGGTTGGGAAGATCCCCTGGAGAAGGGAATGGCAACCCACTCCAGTATTCTGTCCTGGGAAATCCCAAGGACAGAGGATCCTGGCTGATGGGCTACAGTCCATGGGGTTACAAAGAGTCAGACATGACTGAGTAACTAACACTTTCACTAGAGGAGGGGCAGGGCCATGGAGGGTTTCTGCAGACTTCTAAGGGAAGGACTGATCGTGAAACCAAAGTCAGGCCTGGAATCTGGGAGCAGGTGGAGGTTAGGAGAAGCATGGGGCTATGGGGGTCGGGGCTAGGGGGCAGGACAGAGGTGGACATTGGGATCTCTGCATATAGGGGCTTTGGCATCATGGCCTGGTGGTGGTGATGATCTTGGTCATGCTCCTGCCAGCTTGGAGATGGGTCTGGGAAATTTAACTCCTGAGGGCCCCCAGCTTTGGGGCAAAGCTGAGTGTGAGGGTGAGCCAAGGGCGAGGCTAAGATACTGGGGTGTGTGAAGATGCCTTAAATGAGTTAGAACAAAGAGCAGGTTCTGAAATCAGAAGCTCAGGAAAACAGAAGTGTGGGAGTTCCCTGGTGGTCTAGTCATTAACATTGAGTGCTTTCACTGCCACGGGCAGGGTTCAATCCCTGATCAAGGAACTGAGATTCCAAAAGACACAAGGTGCAGAGAGAAAAAAACAAAAAACAAAAAAACAAGCCCATCCGTAAGAGTTTCTTCAACAATTATGTGTTGAGTGTCTACTTTGTGCCTAGTACTGACTGTCCTAGGTTCTGGGAATACTGGAATCAGTTGGAAGAGGAATACTGGAATTCAGTCTGTGAAGAGGAGGGGGAGGGGCATAGAGGATGTGACCTCATGGAACAGGCAAAGGGAGTTACTCAATGCAGGAAAAGGTGTTGGTGGCCCAAGAAAGATGAGCACTGAGCAGTGAGGAGGTGGGTTGACTTGAGTCCTGGGGCAGTATAAGGGGTTGTCTTTTGGGACCTGATCTAGAGTCCTTCTGTCAAAGTGCGTCCTCCGGTGTATGCGAGTGAATTTGAGTGTGGATGGGTGTGTGCAAGGGAGCCTGTGAGAACAAGGCCTATACTCAGAGGACTTTACATAGTGGGGCCTTGTCTTTCAAGGCTCATGATCAAGCAGGGAGCCTTGAACAAGTGCTAGCTTGTCTTGAATGCCTGACACTCGCTAATCATTTTCATAGAGAGCGGGCCTCCAACTCTGGGTCTTCTGCAGGAAACTGGTGCCTGATTAGCATCTCATAACATTGTTTTCTTTTCATTTTATTTTTGCGGATATGGAAAGTGATCTTAGGATTTCTATTGATCAGGGTGATGGAAAGTTTCCATTTTATATAATTCTGTATCCTATATTTTATATAAAGTACATATTTATACAATTACATATATAAATATATAATATGTGTGTATTTTCACCTTAAAAGTGAGTTGAAAAAGTGATTGATTTAAAACCAAATTCTACCTATTTTCCAAGGGTTATGTACATGGTTCAGATTTTTTCTATGTATAAAAGCATCTAAAATGAAAATTCTCTCTTATTCTTTTGACATCCTTCCCAAAGGCAGTGTCTATTACAAGTCTGTATACTTATGCAAGCAGATACGGGTACATACATTCTCTTATTTCTCCTTTTACTCAGTGGCAGCATGCTATACACAATATATTGTTTTTAACCAACTTGCTTTGTCCACATCCCAGCAATCTTGGGTAAATGAGTTGGCTTAAAGAAAAATACTAAGTGAAATATAGTATAGATGTACCTGTACATACTTGTGTATGACTAAACCTATGAAGGTGACATAGGAATGGGGAAACATTCCTATGATATGAGACTTGGTGAGGAGATGTAGGATCCAACGTGAGGGATGGGGATAAATGTGTAGTTTAATGAGGAAATAGGTGGGAGAGTGATTCGTGCAGGTGAGGCTTACTGCACTGAAGGAAGGCCCCCATGGCAGGTGAGTAGGGTGGGTTGCCTGTTGAAGGAGGGGCGGCCCCTCACCCCGCAGGATTTAAGCTGTCTCTCTCCTTCCGGTCTAGCCATCGACCTCATCAACAACCTGCTGCAGGTGAAGATGCGCAAGCGCTACAGCGTGGACAAGTCTCTCAGCCACCCCTGGTTACAGGTGATTCAGCGGTGGGGCTGAGAGCCAAGTGGGAGGGGCTGAATCATTCGTTGGGATAGAGGAAGGCGTGTAACCACATCTCTTATTGGATACTAAGGTAGTTTAGGTTGTAGGTACATTTCCCGTGGACAGGGAATGTAGCTGAGCCTCCCATTGGCTGGGCTTAGAAAGAGATGGAGCTAATTGGCTAGGTAGGTTGTGAAGGGTGTGGCTTCATGGTCCTTGGTATCTGGCTTCTCACTGGCAGGGCAGATCCCATGGGGGTGATGCTCTGTCAACTATTGGCTGCCTTTGGAGCAGTACCGAAACTAATCCCTGTTCTCCCCGGCCCAGGAGACCAGACGTGGCTGGACCTCCGGGAACTGGAAGGGAAGATGGGCGAGCGGTATATCACGCACGAGAGTGATGATATGCGCTGGGAGCAGTTTGTGGCAGAGCACCCACTCCCCGGGCCGGGGCTGCCAGCCGACAGGGTGCTCGGTGGGACCCTCCCACCCCCGGACCACGAGATGCAGGGGCTGGCCGAGCGCATCAGTGTCCTCTGAGGTCTCGGGCTCCCACTCTGGCTGCCTCGTGATGCTGTCCTTGCGTGCTCGGAGAGCAGCGCTTCACACCTTACGGCTGATGAACTGTTCTAAGGAAAGCAGTTTCCTGCCCAAGTTGGACACGCCCCCGGGGAGGGGTATGGTGGGGGCGGGGCCAGGGGCCAGGGTTATTTCCAAAGTTAATTCCCCAACAATTAAAACGGACTCATCTCTGGCCCTATGGCCTTGGTCTTTGGCCACACCATACTCTCGTCTTATTGAGTCTGTTGCTCACCAAGATGGAGTTCATCTGGAAAAAAGATGGGATGGAGGAGGGACGGAGGAAGGGGCACTGAAGGGAGAGGAGCTTTGGAAGGAGAACTAACGGATGAAAAGATATACGGAGGGAGCATTGCCAGAAGGGAAGACTAGAAAGGGAAACGATATGAAAGAGCATAAAGAGGAGAGGGAAGATTAATGGAAGAGAGATGAATAGGATCGGAGGGGTGAAGGATTTACAAAAACTCAAGTAATCTCATGGCTTAATGGTTTAATTTTTTAACTTGGTGTTATTGCTACTAACTGCACATCTGGTCTATGGTAGAAAGTCGATACACAGTAGTCGGTATTTTCTTATAAGTTGATGTGATGACTTCTCTCATTCGCTGGCACATCCATTTGTCACACTGTACGGGGTGATGCTGGGGACACGGTGGTGACCGAGCCAGCCCAAGTCCTGCCTTCAGGGGCTTCACCATCCAGTGCGGGAGACAGGCTTGTTCCTGGCTAGTGAGGACCCAGAGTGGGGAGGGCTGGAATGGGAGAGCCCAAGAGGGTGGGGCAGCCTAGAATGAGCTTGGGTGTCTTTGGGGGCAGTTCTTCTAAGCTGACTTGAGGCTCATCTTCACCCAGAAGGTTGTAGGCAGAGAGAACCTCTGTCCTTTGACCCCTGTCCTCCAGTGCCCTAGCTCCCCATTATCACCCAGACTTTTGGCCCTAGAGCAGAAGGCAAGCAATCAGAGCATGCACTTAGCCAAGTTCTCTATAAACCTTGGTCGCACTCGAAGTTACACACCATTGTTAAAGATTTTCCTGGGCCCCATAAAACCAGGATGGTATTCAGCAGCCAGTTTAAAACTGCCTGCAATGCAGGAAATATGGGTTTGATCCCTGGGTCGGGAAGATCCCCTGGAGGAGGAAATGGCAACCCACTCCAGTATTCTTGCCTGGGAAACTCCATGGACAGAGGAACCTGGCGGGCTACAATCCATGGGGTCACAAAGAAGTCGGACACGACTTAGCAACTAACAAATTAGGCTAGGACCTAGAGCTTAGGCTCCATGTCTTCCCAATTTATATCAATTAGCCCATCTGCTGGTCGGTTGGGGAGATGCAGCTCTTTAATTTGAAAAGGATTAAATGAATGAACCCTAGTCAATGAGGATCTCCAAACAAACCAGAGCACCTCTGAGGCATATTGAAGCCCACACTTTTGGGGCATGTCTCTTAGACCCCATCCTGAGTGTTTCTCCTTAAACTAACTGGTCTAAAATCCAGGAGGGTAGACAACAAAGGGACAAATGCATCTGCAATGATAGAGCCAGGCCAGGAAATAGATGGAAAGACTACTAAGGCCTGATCCCTGACAATCACACTGCGTCTATCTTGGCCACGACTTTTGTCAACATCCTGGGGTCAGAAACTAAAGACAATCAAAAACATCGTGTTAGCTTGATTATAGAACTCCAAGAGAGTCCAACATGAGATGAAAAAAAAAAAATCCACACAATCCAATTTAAGGTCCTGCTACTTAAACAACTGGAGATAAATAGGTAAAAATCCATCCTATTGGGCCATCAGAAACCACTAAGCCTAATCTTGAGAGAGACACCTACAGGTACTATAAAGTAAAGGGACATTGGACTTAAGCCTGTCCAGCTTTAAAATACAAATAATGAATTTGAAGGACTTCCCTGGAAGTCCAGTGGCTAAGACTCTGTACTCCCAATGCAGGGAGCCTGGGTACCATCCCTGATCAGGGAAGTAGATCCCATATGCTACAACTAAGACCTGATGCAGCCAAATAAATATTTAAATAAATAAATAAAAGGAATTTGAACCTGAGATTCATTCTCCCTGGTCTCCCAGCAGACCTTCTCCTCTGCCTCCATAAATACTTCTCAACCCACAGAGGAAAATGACCATCCCCATTAATGGGCATGCTACCCCCAGCTTTGTAGATACGGGGGCCACCCCACCCCTTAAGTATCTCATAGTCTATCCACCTTTCAACCGCCCTCAGGGCTCAGCAATGATTTTGATGAGATGCCACAATTTGCCACACTTTAATTTTTTTTATTTTTTTGGCCTTAACCATGTGGCATGTGAGATCTTAGTTCTCCATGGGTGTCTGCATGCGCCCAGTTGCTCAGTGGTGTCTGATTCTTTGCGACCCCATGGACTACAACCTACCAGGCTCCTCCATCTGTGGGATTATCCTGGCAAGAATGCTAGACTGGGTTGCCATGTCCTCCTTCCATACTCCCTTCCAAGACCCTTCCCAACTTGGTGCTCCATCTGTACAGGAAGCTCCTCCTACCCTATCTATGGATCAGGAGTCATGTGTGGTACGTTCATTCCCAGGAACTCTGCAGACATCATCACCACCACCATCCAAAGGCCAACAAGGAAATCCGCAAAATTGCTACCACTCTTCTGACTCCACCTACTAAGGATCTCTCTTCATCTACTTGGAACCCTCTCAGCTGACTGCACTCTTGTTTCAAACCTTTGGTTTTATTCCCTAATTGGATCATGAGCAGTTCTCTTTTTATTTATCTCCCTAGGAATACTTATCTTCAAATGGCTGGTGACCAGAACCCTAAGTCAGCTCCAGATCTAACATTTTACACAGAAAATGGTTCCACTGGTCTTGCACAAACAGCAGGGATGAAAACCAATCCTGACATCACCCCACACACTTACTGCCAAGAAAATCTTGTTTGAGAGTGAAATCCCCTTTCATCAGTCTGATCATCTCCCCACTGTTGGTAAATTAATGTAACTTAAGGAAATGGTAACCCACTCCAACATTCTTGCCTGGAAAATCCCATGGACAGAGGAGCCTGGTGGGCTACAATCCATGGGGTTGCAAAAAGTTGAACACGACTTAGTGACTGAATAACAACAACAATAAAGGGCAGTATACATCTGTCTTAAACAAGAGGAGGATTGAATAAAGTTTATCTCTACTAAAATCCAGACTCATTTTTTTCCTCTGTGGGACTCACAAGATATTTTTAACTTATTTATCAGACCCTTCTGTGGCTCTTTATAATGGAAGTATGCCAAGCACTTGACAAACATCTCCCTTAATCCTCATAACAACTCTATGCAGTAGACAGTATTACAGCAGCGATTAGACAGCTAAGGAAAGTTGGGAACAGGGAGAGCAAGCATGTTTTCCAAGGTCACACAGCTAGAAAGTGGCAGAGCTAGGGCTCACCCCAGGCAGTCTGGTTCTGTAGTCTTTGCTCACAATCTCTAACATTTTCTCTCCAGTCCAGGACCAGAAGGTAAACCAGGATCATAAAGGAGGAAGGATCTTGCACGATCTTCTCGGTCCTGGTTTTTAGGGAGTCAAAGTCAGTCTGAGAAATGGGTATAAATTTTGGAGCTAGATCTTGAAGGTAGTAGTGACGCACACTCAGCGTAGTGACACAGGCTGGCCGCCTGAGGGGGCATCAGCCCTGTTCAAGGAGCCAGGGGAGGGAGGAGGGAACCTTGCAAACGAATGTCAGGCTCAGACTCTTATGAACTGTAGAGCGTTGAGAACAGAGCATCTTAGAAGGCAGAGAACAAAGCCTCTTAGAACGTAGTACAAAGGCCCCTGGAATCGTTGAATGGTGAGCGCAAAGCCCCACAGCATCAGGGAGATAAAAGACACTTAAGATTCTGTCCGGCCCAGGGTCTTGTAATTCCCGAATTTGGGACAAGACCGATCTTAGACTCTTAGGCGTAAGACTGGCTACCGAATTTGAAAGGCCTAGTGCAAAATGAAAATGCAAGGCCCTTTTTCAAAAAATAAGAATTTCAAGACAGTAACAGCGTTAAACCAAACTCGGGGCCCTCCTAAGCGGGTCATATGCCCATGAAGCCGACCTCGCTTAGAAGTACAGTTTTACGGGTGGATGTCGTCTCAGTTGGCTGGCCCTCTCGTATTACAGCTGAATATCTGGGAAGGCTTCCTGGAAGAGGAGGCAAAATCAGTACTACACTCTCAAATCCTTTCCGCCCCGAGCGTCGCTTCAGAAGCTGAAGGTTAGGAGAGGTGGAGAAAGAGGAGCAGCTACCAAAGTGTCACAAGCACCCATTCTCTATTTATAGATCACCCCTGCCCTTCTCGCGGGACAGTCCAATGACAGCCAGAGCTCTCCCGCAAGGGGGCGGAACCAGCTGCGGGATGGGAGAGACCAGGACCAATGACATCCGGGCAAGGGAGGACTTGTTTCATTGTGACGCGTGGGGGCGTGGCCAGGGCCCAAAAGGCGGGGAGAAGGGGGGCGTGGCGAGGAGGGCCGTAAGCCGATCGAGTAGGCAGCTGCGAGCATGCGTCGCGTTGGGGAGTGCACAGCAGAGCATCTTCGTAAGGAAAGGTACCAGCCAATAAGCCGGGGTTACTCTGTCGCCGGGGGCGTGGTCATGCAGATAAGGCGCGGGTGGGCGGCCCAATGGGCGGGCGTCTATGCAGATGAGACGGTGACAGCCGGGCCAGCGGGCGGGCTGGCAGGCGGGCTGTTGGGGCGGGGAGGTGGGACCGGGAGAGGGGTGGCCGCGGGGCCCGGCCGGTCTGGGGCGGGGGGCCGCAGCCATGATCCGGGCCTTCTCGTTCCCGGTGAGCCCCGAGCGGGGTCGGCTGCGGGGATGGCTAGAGGGCAGCCTGGCCGGGCTCTGCGAGTTGCACTGGCTCCGGGAGAGGCAGGAGTACCGCGTGCAGCAGGCGCTGCGGCTGGCCCAGCCCGGAATGGGGGGCGCCGAGGCCGAGGACGAGGAGGACGCCGACGAGGACGAAGATGCGGCGGCGGCGCGCCGGGCCGCAGCGGCCCTGGAAGAGCAGCTGGTGAGGGGCCGCCTGTCCTTCCGTCCCTGTGCCCTCGTCTGTGTCTGTCTGTCTCGGTTGGATGCTCAGACACCCGTCCGGG
>SJYC01106150.1:0-19381 GCA_006408675.1 Madoqua kirkii | reverse complement strand
AGGGTTGGGGGTGGGGGTGGGGGGGGGGGGGGGGGGGGGGGGGGGGGGGGGAGTGGGTGAGGTGGTGGTGGGGTGACAGGGACAGCGTAGCAGTATACAGAAGAGACAGGAATCTCTGCCTTCTGGGGCTGGAGCTGACGATCTGGTGAGAAAGACAATGAACAAATGACAGCCTGATACATCATTTTAAGTCAGGAGGTCATTGATGCTATGTCGGGGAGCGGGGAAAGGCAGGGCAACCCAGGTGCAGAATGATGGGGAGCTCTTTTGGAAAGAATGATCAGAGAAGGGAACATGTAGACATCTGAATGAAACAAGGGAAGGAGCCAGGAGAGTGTGCTGGGGAAACACATCCTACTGAGTTAGGAGCATGTCCGGTATGTTCAGGGAACAGTCAGGAGGCCAGTGTGGCTACAGCTGGGTGAGCAAGGACATGATTAGTGTGGGACAGGATGTGGGATATAGGGGTGGTCCTTGATGTGTTTTAGCCATCTCTGACACTGCATCATGTGGCTGCATCCCTGGGATCTGCTCAAGGATGACACCACTCTGAGCATCTCTGTTCACTGAGCTCAAGTGAAATGATCTGTTGACTTTCCTCCCAGATACAAGCCCAGATGGGGGCTTCTGTTCTAGGGGGGAGGGGTAAGGACCAGGGCCCAGGAGAGCAGCCACAGGAATAGGAAGTTGGATGGGGGGAGGTTGTCTGCGGGGGAGCCGGCCAGTCTTTCTGCCCTAAATAGGCAAGCCTGGGCGGCTGCCCTCTCAGCCCCTCCTCCCCCCTTCCCTCCCTCCCGCTGCCTGCCTGCCATCCAGACAAGCCGCTTTTGTCTGAGGGTCAACCGTCAGCCCGAGGCTGCCCCCACCTCTGGCCTCACCCAGATCCATGTGAGACTCTTCCTGGCTCTGGTCCTGTTTTTCAAAAGGGGGTTAAGTCCTAGTGTCTTGGAGACCCCATGTGTGTTGTTTCAGCCCCTGCCCCCTCTGTGTCCCAGTCACTCCCCTTAAAGGGTTTCACCTTCATTTATTTATTCACATCTGATAGGAGGTGGTCTTTTCCTGCAGCACAAAGGATCCAGGGTAGACTCTATCAACGTTTCCCATGGGGATGAGGTGCTGTGACCCACACTAGGGCTTCTGAGTGAGGATGGAGCTAGGGAAGCAGGAGGAGGGGTCCCTCCTGGAGGCAATGGAACCCCCTGGGGTTTGCTATGGTAGTTCCACTAAGGCTAGATTCACAGAAGGGCATTTGCTATTGTTGATCAGTCGCTAAATCGTGTCCTGCTCTTTGCAATCCCATGGACTGTAGTTCATCAGGCTCCTCTGTCCATGGGATTTCCCAGGTAAGAATACTGGAGTGGGTTTCCATGCCCTCCTTCAGGGGATCTTCCCAACCCAGGGATAGAACCTGCGTCTCCTGAATTTCCTGCATTGGCAGGTGGATTCTTTACCATTGAGCCACCAGGGAAGCCCTCCAGTAGGCATGAGGGGATTCTTTCTGGGATGTGCAAAGATTTATATTAATCATGGTCAGCCTGTTTTACCCAAATGAGGGACAGAGTCAACCTGCAGCAAGAAAAACTTAAGGACGACTTGCAGAAGGACTTTTCATTGGTGATAAGGGGCACTGGGGGGACTTCCCTGGCAGTCCAGTGGCTAGGACTCTGAACACTCCCAATGCAGGGGAGGGGGGCCAGGTTAGATCCCTGGTCAGTGAGTTAGATTCCACATGCTGCAACTGCAACCTGGAGCAGCCAAGTAAGTAAATAAATAAATATTTAAAAAGGGGGCTGTGGTGGGGGGGAGATGGGAGCATCTGAGAAGAGAGAGTCAAAGTGTGGGAGAAGGCAGATGAATGAATGGCTGAGAGATCTGCTGGGTCCTGAACACTAACTTCTAGCAGTGACCTGCCTTTACAGCAGGAAGACCTGAAGTTATGCTCAAAGAGCATTCTAATAGGGGTTAAGGAGCCATGAGCTCCAGATGGAGGAAACAGCTGGTAGAGAAGGGATAAGAGATGGGGCCTTCTGAAGCCTTATCACTCACACTTAAGAGGGAATGAGGTGGCTGCAGCATGAGGGACTGGAGTTAGACAACCAGGAGGACTTTCTAAT
The DNA here is from genome assembly GCA_006408675.1 of Madoqua kirkii. NCBI lineage: Eukaryota > Metazoa > Chordata > Mammalia > Artiodactyla > Bovidae > Madoqua > Madoqua kirkii. Next base: position 17,267 of record SJYC01106150.1, on the reverse strand, counting down.
GGGTTAAAGAGACAGAGATATTGAAGGGAATCCTGGAAGTTGGGTACTGCTTTTACCTTTTTGAAATTGAGCCTCCATCAAAGCAAAACTCTGCCCACGAGCTGCTAGAATAGAGGACCAGTTGGCAGAGGATGAGGAGTCTTCTGACCATCTTGCTCTCCCTACCTCCTTAGGAGGCCTTGCCTGGGCTCATCTGGGACCTGGGCCAGCAGCTGGGAGACCTGAGCCTGGAGTCTGGGGGCTTGGAACAGGAGAGTGGGCGCAGCTCGGGTAAGCATGGGTTAGAGGTAGTGGGGTCTGCCTGGGCCACCCTACCCCACTGTCTCCTGTCTCACAGGCTCCTCACTCTGCCTCTTGATCTCCTCTCCTCCACTCCATGTCTCCCTTTCAGCACCCCCTGATTGTTTTCTCCCCTTCTCTTTGAAATCTAGGCTTCTATGAAGACCCCAGCTCCACAGGAGGCCCGGACTCACCACCCTCGACTTTCTGTGGGGACAGTGGCTTCTCTGGCTCTGGCTCCTATGGACGCCTGGGTCCCTCTGAACCCCGGGGCATTATGCCAGCGAGAGGCCCAAGTCCCTAGGTAAGGTGGGTGGGGTTGGGCTCCCGAGAGCCAGGCTTTTGACCACAAGCGTCTGAGTCAGACCAACCTGGATTTGAAGTCTGACTGTAATTGTCCCTTTCTGTGTGATTTTGAGCACATTCCTTCTTTCTGGGCTTATTTCTCCATCCATTAAAATGGGATTCGTAACATCTACTTCACAGGGAAGTTTTGACTATTCAGTGAGCCTCTGCCCAAAGACATTGAAACTTGGCACATGGTAGCCATTCGGTAAACGGAAATCGCTGCTCTTCATTTGTTCAACTACGTTTCTGAGTCCCTACTATGTGCCTTCCTGGCACGTATCATAGGGGTGAGGAATAGAGCAGTAAAGAAATCACTGTCTTCATGAAACTGACATTCGAGTGAGAAATAGATAATATACAAGATAAATGCATAAAACATTTAAGATACTAGATTTTTATTTATTTATTTAATAAGCTCCCTGGTGGCTCAGACAGTAAAGAATCCACCTACAATGCAGGCGTCACGGGTTCGATCCCTGGGTTGAGAAGCTCCCCTGGAGAAGGAAATGGCAACCCACTCCAGTATACTTGCCAGGGAAATCCCATGGACAGAGGGGCCTGGTGGGCTACAGTGCCTAGGGTCACAAAGAGTTTCACGTGACTGATGACTTTCACTTTTCATTATTTAATGGTCATGTCCCATGTTAAGATCTTAGTTCCCCGACCAGGGATTGAACCTATGCCCCCTGCATTGGAAGCACAGAGTCTTAACCCCTGGACCACCAGGCAAGTCCCTAGGATATTAGATATTGACATGTACCATGAAAAGAAAATTATGCAAGGGGATGAGACCATGTTTCTTGGAGCCGAGAAGGGAACTGCAACTGTAGAAAATTTGGCCAGACACGGCGTCATGGAGACTGTGACATTGGAGTGGCGCCCTAAAGTAAGAGGGACTGGGTCAAGCTGAGGGAAGGGTAGTTTAGGTAGCAGGAGCAGCCAGTACAGAGCCGTGAGATGGAAGTGCGACTGGCCCCGTGCATCCAGGAGGTGGAGCTCTCTAAGTGCAGAGGAGTTGGAGGTCAGACGCAGAGGCAGGACGGACCATGCAAGGCCTTGGAGGCCACCGTGAAGACTTCGTTATGAACCTGATGTGTGGAAAGGGGTGAGAGCAGGTGCTTCGTTGTGACTGTCGTTTTTAATGGGAGTGGGAGAGTAGGGCAGGCGGCAGGCAAACTGCTCCTCCTAGGCTCATAGGAAAGGGTTTTGAGAGCTTCTTTTCTCTCTTCCTTTTTTTGCTTCCCTCCCCTAGGAGACGCCAGTCCCAGCGCACCCGAGGCGGTGGGCGCTAGGGCAGCCGTGCCGCGGTCCTTCTCGGCGCCCTACCCGACGGCTGCGGGGTCTGCGGGCCCGGAGGCCTGCTCCTCCGCGGAGCGGCGAGCCCGCACGGGGCCCTTCCTGACGCCCAGCCCCCTGCACGCCGTGGCGCTGCGCAGCCCACGGCCGTGCGGCCGCCGTCCCCCGGACTCGCCCGACGCTTCGGGCGCGGGGCGGCCCCTGGACGGCTACATCTCGGCGCTCTTGCGCAGGCGCCGCCGCCGGGGGGCGGGCCAGCCCCGGACCAGTCCTGGGGGCGCGGACGGGGGCCCGCGGCGCCAGAACAGCGTGCGCCAGCGGCCGCCCGACGCGTCCCCGCCCCCCGGAGGCGCGCGATCCGCGCCCGAGCCCCCGGTGGAGCGCGCGGGGGTCCGTCCCGCCAGCCCCGCCCCATTGGGCCGCGCCTGGGCCTCGCCGTGGGAGGCGGAGGCGACGCCCGAGCCCGTGGCGCCGCCCGCTGCCCCCTCGCCCCCCGACAGCCCGGCGGAGGGCCGCCTGGTGAAGGCACAGTACATCCCGGGCGCGCAGGCCGCCACCCGCGGCCTCCCTGGCCGCGCGGCCCGCCGCAAAGCGCCCCCTCTGACGCGGGGCCGCAGCGTGGAGCAGTCCCCACCCCGGGAGCGTCCCCGGGCCGCGGGCCGCCGCGGACGCATGGCCGAGGCCTCGGGCCGCCGGGGCTCGCCCAGGGCTCGCAAGGCCGCGCGCTCCCAGTCCGAGACCAGCCTTTTGGGCCGCGCCGCCGCAGTTCCGCCAGGTCCCCCCAAGTACCCAACAGCCGAAAGGGAAGAGCCCCGGCCGCCGCGGCCTCGCCGTGGTCCCGCGCCCACTCTCGCGGCTCAGGCCGCGGGGTCCTGCCGCCGCTGGCGCTCCACGGCAGAGATCGACGCTGCCGATGGGCGCCGAGGCCGGCCCCGCGGCCCCGCCGCCCGAGGCCCGGGTCCTGGCCCATCCCCTTCAGCTCCTCAGCGCCGTCTGCTCTACGGCTGCGCGGGCAGCGACTCGGAGTGCTCGGCCGGCCGCCTGGGGCCCCTGGGGCGCCGGGGCCCGGCGAGCGGCGTCGGCGGAGCGGCTACGGGGAGAGTGAATCGAGCGCCAGCGAGGGCGAGTCGCCTGCCTTCAGCTCCGCATCCAGCGACTCCGATGGCAGCGGTGGCCTCGTGTGGCCGCAGCAGCTGGTGGCAGCCACTGCGGCCTCCGGGCCGGGGGCTGGTGCGGGTGGAGGGGCGCCTGCGGGCCCCGCCAAAGTCTTCGTGAAGATCAAGGCTTCCCACGCGCTCAAGAAGAAGATACTGCGTTTCCGTTCGGGTTCTCTCAAGGTCATGACTACAGTGTGAGTTTAGAGGTTTGCTTGGGATCCCCCTTCATGGCCTCTGCACCACCACACCCCCCACTCACTGACCCTTCTACACCTCCTTTCCAAAGACCACCATTCTCTCTGCTTCCAAAGACCCTTCTTCACTGCCCCATCCATTGCAGTCTTGGTTGAAAAGGCTCCTCCTCCACCACAGGGAGGAATTGGGGAGGAGTCCTGTTTGACCCAGTTGAGCTGCAGACTCTGCAGCCCTTGGGCTAGAAAGTTCCCTTTCTGTGGGCCTCACTTTCTTCATCTGTACTATGGGTGTACTATGGTATACAGAAGGGGTAATTCAGTTTGAATTTGCCCTAGTTTAGACAGTCCGTTTTTTCCACTTCGTTTCTCTCACTGAGCCCTCTTATTCCTCGTTTCCATGCCCAATTATGGCCCCCGTTCACATTCACAAAGTGCCCCCGTCCACATCCTTGAACCCTTAGTATATCCCCTTAGCACCCTGGTCAGAGACTCTGTGGCTGACCCCGAGGGTGCTTGCAGAGTGCCCTGAAAAGGGAAGGAGCACTGACTTTGGGGTTTTGAGGGTCAGGTAGGAGTTGGTAACACCAGGAAAGAAAGACTCTTTCACCTCCCTTCCTGGACAGATATGAAGGATTGGGAGGTAGAAGAGGGGAAGGAAGATGGCTTCTATCTCATAGCACCCCCTGTGAGAGGGAGTGGGGGAAGCCCAGGATGACCCTCAGTTGTTCCAATCCAGTATTTTTTCCTTAAAAAAAAAATACTGTATTTATTATGACGATGGTGACTCCCCAGTGCACAGGGGGGCCAGAATCTGTGTGTTTCTCTAACCTCTTTGTAAATAAATGCACAGTGTTACATAAGTGGTGGTGGACTTTCCTTTTGTGGTTAAATGGACTTTCCTTTGGACTAATATTTATTGATCAACTACTGTTTGTTTTGGGTATGGTAGTGTCAGAACCAGATGTCAAATCCTAGCTTAGGTCTCAATAGCATTTTTTTTAAACCATTGAATATTTTATATCAATGAATCTAATCCTAGGTTGAGTTTTGTTTGGTCATAAATATGGTTTCATAAGATGGAAATAATAAACAAAAAGCAAAATGTTCAGAAACAGAAATAATGTAGGTAAAGTGACAGCCCCAAATGCCTTCTCTCAGAAGTCATCATAATCAGTTTGATGTGCGTCCTTGTATGTATCCTTTATGTGTTTGTGTATGTATGAATCCTAGTAGCTATATAAATATATGTGACTATACATATGGGTGAAGTGAAAGTCACTCAGTCGTGTCTGACTCTTTGCAACCCCATGGATGTATAGTCCATGCAATTCTCCAGGCCAGAATACTGCAATGGGGAGATCCCCTTCTCCAGCGGACCTTCCCAACCCAGGGGTCGAGTCCAGGTCTCATTGCAGGCGGATTCTTTGCCAGCTGAGCCACCAGGGAAGCCAATATATATTCATATACATATAGTTATACTTTATATAGCTAAAACTACATAAGTTGAGCCATATGTATACACTGTTTATCAGTTTTTTGATCTGTGCCTGGAGATTTCTATATGGGAAGGGTTTTAATTAGTTGAATTTCTTTGAGGATTTAGTACTATTTAGCTTTTCTGTTTGTTTATGCTTTTCTATTTCTTCATGTGTCAGTTTTACTAAGTTGTATTCTAAATTTTTTCATCTCATCTAAATTTAGGTTATGTATTTTCTTTTTTTTATTTAAATTTTTATTTTTACTTTATTTTGCTTTATAATACTGTATTGGTTTTGCCATACATTGACGTGAATCCACCACGGGTGTACATGAGTTCCCAATCCTGAACCCCCCTCCTACCTCCCACCCCATATCATCTCTCTAGATCTTCCCCGTGCACCAGCCCCAAGCATCCTGTATCGAACATAGACTGGCAATTCGTTTCTTACATGATAGTATACATGTTTCAATGCCATTCTCGCAAATCATCCCACCCTCTCCCTCTCCCACAGAGTCCAAAAGTCCGTTCTATACATCTGTGTCTCTTTTGCTGTCTCGCATACAGGGTTATCATTACCATCTTTCTAAATTCCATATATATGTGTTGGTATACTGTATTGGTGTTTTTCTTTCTGGCTTACTAAGTGATGTATTTTCCTATCACTGTAGTAGCTGCATATGATTCCATGATCTAACCTTATTGTCAGCTCCTCAATTCTCTATTTTGGACTTTAGTGCAGTTGTATCTTTGTATATGCCTCGGTGCATATACATATTTCTGTGGGATCCTAGAAATAGACTTGCTTGGTCATTACAGTACAATCATTTGAAATTTTAATTGACATAGTCACAATTCCTTCCACTGAGACTGCCCTCAGTTGACATTTCCAACAGTAATTTCTGAGATGCCCATTTTTTTCACCCCTTCACCAAACAAGAGATGCTATTAATCATTTTCATTTTGCCATTGTGGGGGGAAAATGTTTTTATCTTAATTAGCATGTCTCCCTGCTTTCATACAACACATTTTGTATGCTTGTTGACCCACTTGTAATTCTCTGAATTGCCTGTTCACACCTTTTGCCCATTTTTCTTTGGGGTAAGTCCAATAATTATACTAACTGCATGGATGGGTAATTAGAGACTCAGAGAAGGGCTATTACCCTGGTCACAAAGAGAGAGCCAGGACTAGGATCCAATCTCCGCCTGACTCCACAGTCTGAAGAATGGGTATTTGCTGCTGCTTTGACCTTTGTGACTACATGGCTACGTGGGTGTGTCCACCTCTCTGTCGCTTTGACTTCTGAGAGAGTAAGGTCTGCTGTACTCAGTTGTATGTCCTGGGCCCACTAAGGCAATTTGGATATAGAAAGGAACGAAACAGTCCTTGCCCCATGGTGCTTCCCTTCTGGTAGGTGTGAGTTGTAGTGGTGGTGTGTGTGTGGATTAAAAGATACTTCCTTCTACAGTAACAAAGTTTATTTTTTGCTTTGTTTTGGTTTTTTTTTTGCCTTTTTTTTTTTGGCTGTGCCATGAGATTTGCAGGATCTTATTTCTCTGACCAGAGAACTGGGGCATTGCACTGAAAGCCATCTAAAAATCACTAGACCACCAGGGAACTCACAAAGTTATTTTTTAACGTTTCCAGGAAAAGTCATTGCTTCTCAGGCCCTTGGGAATATTTCTCCCATCTCTGTTTCATAAAAGGAGCAACTAAAGCTGAAAGGGGGAAGGGACTTGTCTAAGGATACGCAGGTCACTCAGTGGTCAAGATGGTTGAAGTGAAGATGGCTGACCTTCCTTTTTAAGATTTTAGTGCTTAATTACAAAAAAAATAACAACTAACACTCTGTGAGCACTTACTATATGCCAGACTATTCTCAGTGACTCATTTAATTCTCACATTCTCACGGAGGTGGATATGATTCTTATACCCATTAAAAATATATATTTATTTATTTATTTGGCTGTGCTGGGTCTTAGTTGTGACACTTGGTATCTTTAGTTGCAGCATGTGGAATTTGGTTCCCTGACCAGGGATCGAACCCAGGGCCCCCCTCCATTGGCAGCGTGGAGTCTTAGCCACTGGGCCACCAGGGAAGTCCCTCTTATGTCCGTTTTGATGGAGAAACCGAGGCACAGCTCTCTGGAGTCACTTAGCAGAAACCAAGAAGTAGCAAAACCAGACCTTTAAGTTCAGATTGCCTACAGTCCACGCTGTTAGCCATTACCCCATCAGCCTATTTCTGTATGGATTATCTCTAGACAGATACACAAGGAAATGCTCACAGGGATGGAGGCTGAGCTGGTGGCAGGCAGGAGAGGATGCTGACATAATAAATACATAAATTCTGTAATTTTTAAAAGGTAATAAGGACTGTGAGGGGAAAACAGCAGAGATGAAGGAATTGGGAGGAATAGGGAGGCAGAGGAGTTTTTAAGTAGACTGATCGGGGTGCTCTAATTGAGAGGGTGACGTTTGAACAGAGACCTGAAGGAGGTGGAGAGTTGAAGCTTGTGGATCTCTTGGGAAAGAACCTCCCAGGCGGAGGGGTCAGCCAGTGCTGAAGCCCAAACAGTGCCTGGTATGTTGGCAAAACAGGAGTCCAGCCTGTCTGGAGCAGTGAGTGACGGAGAACGGGGCCTGGGGAGGGTGCGGGGGAGGCAAGGACAGAAAATGGTCTGGGACCACTGCATCACGTGGGGTCTCATGGGCCGTGGTAAGGAATTTGGTTTTTATTCCTCCAGAGAGATGAGAGCCATGGGAGAATTCAGAGCAGAAAAGGAACTTAGATGTTTGGGGTGTGGGAGGAGGGGGTTAAGGGCTCTATTGAAACATAATTCACTACCATAAAATTCGCCCATATAAAATATGGGACTCAGTGGTTATTGTTTAAAAAAATTTCCCCCTTGTGATGAGAGCTTTTAAGATGATGGACTCTCTTAGCACCTTTCAAACATGCAATACAGGATTATTAATTATACTAACCGTGTTGTACTTTATATCCCATGACTTACTTGTTTTACAACTAGAAATTTGCTTTTGACTCTCTTCACCCATTTTACCCATCCCTCAACCCCTCAGGCAGCCATCAACCTGTTCTGTGTCTACAAGCTTCTTTTTGTTTTTAGATTCCATATGTAAATGAGGGCCCATGGCGTTTGTCTTTTTCTGTCTGACTTTTGTCATCTGTTGTCCATCCATGTTGTGACAAATGGCAAGATTTCCTTTTTTATGCCTGAATAATATTCCATTATATTCACAATATCTTTATTCATTCCCATCAGTGGACACTTAGATTGCTTCCACAGTCTTGGCTATTGTAAGAAATGCTTCAGTGAACATAGGGGTGAATGCATCCTTTTCAATTACTGTTTTCGTTTTCTTTAGATAAATACCCAGAAGTGGAATTGCTGGATCCTATGGTAGTTCTCTTTGTTTCAGGAAACTCCATACTGTTTGTCGATCGTGGCTACACCAGCTTACATTCCTAGGAATAGTGCCCGAGGGTTCCTTTTTCTTGACATCCTTGAATGACACCTGTCATTGCTTGTCTTTTTGGTGATGGCCTTTCTGATAGATGTGATATCTCACTGTGGCTTTGATTTGCCTTTCCCTGGTGTTTAGTGATGTTGAGCGCATTTTCATGTACCTGTTGGCCATCTGTATGTCTTATTTGGAAAAATGTCTATTCAGATCCTCTGCCCACTTTTAAATCAGATTTTCTTTTTGCTTTTGAGTTGTATGAGTTCTTTATATATTTTGGATATTAGTTCTTTATGTATTCTGGATGTTAATCCCTTATCTTGTACATGGTTAGCAATGTACCTCATTCAGTAAGTTGCCCTTTCATTTTGTTGATGATTTCCTGTGCAAAAACTCTTAATTTGATATAGTCCCACATTTATTTTTGCTTTTAGTGTCAAATCCAAAAAATAAAATCTCCACATCTGATGTCAAAACATACTGCTTATGTTTTCTCCTAGGACTTTTGTGGTTTCAGTTCTTAGGTTCAAGTATTTAATTCATTTGAGTTAATTTTTGCATAAGGCGTAAGATAGGGGTCCAGTTTCATTCTTCTGCATGTGGCTGTTGAGTTTTCAGAACACCATTTATTGAAGAGACTACCTTTTCTCTATTGTATATCCTTGGCTCCTTTATTATAAATTAATTGCCCATGTATGCATCAATTTATTTCTGGGTTCCCCATTCTAGTCTGTTGATCTATGTGTCTGTTTTTGTGCCAGTACCATACTGTTTTAATTACCATAGCATTGTAATATAGTATGAAATTAGTGTACACGATGCCTCTAGCTTTGTATTTCTTTCTCAAAATTGCTGTGGCTATTGAGGGCCTTTCCTGATCTCATACACATTGCAGAACTGTTTGGTCTATTTCTGTGAAAAATGCCATTGGAATTTTGATAGGGATTGCACTCAATCTCTCAGTTGCTTTGGACAGTATGGATAGCTTAATAATATTAATTCTTCCAGTCCATGAACACAGGATATCTTTTCATTTATTTCTGTCTTCTTCGATGTCTTTTATCAAGGTTTTATCACTGGCTTTTATTATAGTTGTCTTGTGATTATAATATCACCACAGTAAATTTCAGAACATTTCCATCACTCCAGGTAGAAACTCTGCATCCCTTATCTGTTATCCCACAGTCTCCCCAGCCTGTGGGGATCCACTTTTGTAGATCTATTTTTGTCCTTTTAGAGTGGTCTGTTCTGGAAATACATGTGGAATCATGCAATTTATAGTCTTTAGTAACTGTGCATTTCACTTAGCATAATGTTTCAAACTTTATCCATGTTGTAGCCCATGTCAGTACTGCATTTCTTTTTATTGCCAAATGATGTTCCACTGTTTGAATAGACTACATATAGTTTATCTATTTATCAGTTGATGAACATTTGGGTTGTTTCCACTTTGGGGCTTTTGTGAATAAGTTCAAATACAAAGTGTTTGTGTGACTACATTCTTTCATTTCTCCTAGGTAGATACATAACAGAGGAATTGCTGGGTCATCTGGTAACTCTATTATCTTTTGAGGAACTGCCAGAGTTATTTTCTAAAATGGCAGCATCATTTTACATCCCCACAGGCAGTGTATGAGAGTGTCAGTTTCTCCATATTCTCACTAGCACTTGCTACCGTTATCTTGGGACTTTGTTTTAAACAGGGTCCCTCTGGCTGCTCTGTGCCGAACAGGCTGAGGGAGACAGAGGTATTAATAGAAGATGGAGACGCAATGAGTAGGGACTATAATTGCCCAAGCTGCAGGGCATGGTGCCTGGACGAGTGGGGGCAGCAGAGGAGGTGAGAAGTGACTGGATTGTGGACAGACTTTGAAGATGGAGTTAACGGGATTTGTTGCTAGAGCAGTTGTAGGGTGAGAAAGGGAGGGGGAGGGTGAAGATTGACCCACCAACTGAGATGAATAAGACTGTAGTAGGAGAGGGTTTGGCAGGTGGAATCAGGAGCTCAGTTTTGGGCAACTGAGTTTAACATACTGCAGACATTCATATGGAATGTCCGGTAGGGACTGGGTATTCCATGCTAGATTAACTGTTGGCAGTCATCGCACGATTCTTTAATAATTCAAGTCAGAGTTGAATCTGCAATCCAGGGTCTCAGTTTCTCCCTCCAGAAAATGGGATCAGGAGTACCACTGTCATGAGGCTGGGGGATTCCTCTGCAGCACAGGGCAGGGTTGCACTCTTTTTTATGCCTGAATAATATTCCATTATATTCACAATATCTTTATTCATTCCCATCAGTGGACACTTAGATTGCTTCCACAGTCTTGGCTATTGTAAGAAATGCTTCAGTGAACATAGGGGTGAATGCATCCTTTTCAATTACTGTTTTCGTTTTCTTTAGATAAATACCCAGAAGTGGAATTGCTGGATCCTATGGTAGTTCTCTTTGTTTCAGGAAACTCCATACTGTTTGTCGATCGTGGCTACACCAGCTTACATTCCTAGGAATAGTGCCCGAGGGTTCCTTTTTCTTGACATCCTTGAATGACACCTGTCATTGCTTGTCTTTTTGGTGATGGCCTTTCTGATAGACGTGATATCTCACTGTGGCTTTGATTTGCCTTTCCCTGGTGTTTAGTGATGTTGAGCGCATTTTCATGTACCTGTTGGCCATCTGTATGTCTTATTTGGAAAAATGTCTATTCAGATCCTCTGCCCACTTTTAAATCAGATTTTCTTTTTGCTTTTGAGTTGTATGAGTTCTTTATATATTTTGGATATTAGTTCTTTATGTATTCTGGATGTTAATCCCTTATCTTGTACATGGTTAGCAATGTACCTCATTCAGTAAGTTGCCCTTTCATTTTGTTGATGATTTCCTGTGCAAAAACTCTTAATTTGATATAGTCCCACATTTATTTTTGCTTTTAGTGTCAAATCCAAAAAATAAAATCTCCACATCTGATGTCAAAACATACTGCTTATGTTTTCTCCTAGGACTTTTGTGGTTTCAGTTCTTAGGTTCAAGTATTTAATTCATTTGAGTTAATTTTTGCATAAGGCGTAAGATAGGGGTCCAGTTTCATTCTTCTGCATGTGGCTGTTGAGTTTTCAGAACACCATTTATTGAAGAGACTACCTTTTCTCTATTGTATATCCTTGGCTCCTTTATTATAAATTAATTGCCCATGTATGCATCAATTTATTTCTGGGTTCCCCATTCTAGTCTGTTGATCTATGTGTCTGTTTTTGTGCCAGTACATACTGTTTTAATTACCATAGCATTGTAATATAGTATGAAATTAGTGTACACGATGCCTCTAGCTTTGTATTTCTTTCTCAAAATTGCTGTGGCTATTGAGGGCCTTTCCTGATCTCATACACATTGCAGAACTGTTTGGTCTATTTCTGTGAAAAATGCCATTGGAATTTTGATAGGGATTGCACTCAATCTCTCAGTTGCTTTGGACAGTATGGATAGCTTAATAATATTAATTCTTCCAGTCCATGAACACAGGATATCTTTTCATTTATTTCTGTCTTCTTCGATGTCTTTTATCAAGGTTTTATCACTGGCTTTTATTATAGTTGTCTTGTGATTATAATATCACCACAGTAAATTTCAGAACATTTCCATCACTCCAGGTAGAAACTCTGCATCCCTTATCTGTTATCCCACAGTCTCCCCAGCCTGTGGGGATCCACTTTTGTAGATCTATTTTTGTCCTTTTAGAGTGGTCTGTTCTGGAAATACATGTGGAATCATGCAATTTATAGTCTTTAGTAACTGTGCATTTCACTTAGCATAATGTTTCAAACTTTATCCATGTTGTAGCCCATGTCAGTACTGCATTTCTTTTTATTGCCAAATGATGTTCCACTGTTTGAATAGACTACATATAGTTTATCTATTTATCAGTTGATGAACATTTGGGTTGTTTCCACTTTGGGGCTTTTGTGAATAAGTTCAAATACAAAGTGTTTGTGTGACTACATTCTTTCATTTCTCCTAGGTAGATACATAACAGAGGAATTGCTGGGTCATCTGGTAACTCTATTATCTTTTGAGGAACTGCCAGAGTTATTTTCTAAAATGGCAGCATCATTTTACATCCCCACAGGCAGTGTATGAGAGTGTCAGTTTCTCCATATTCTCACTAGCACTTGCTACCGTTATCTTGGGACTTTGTTTTAAACAGGGTCCCTCTGGCTGCTCTGTGCCGAACAGGCTGAGGGAGACAGAGGTATTAATAGAAGATGGAGACGCAATGAGTAGGGACTAAATTGCCCAAGCTGCAGGGCATGGTGCCTGGACGAGTGGGGGCAGCAGAGGAGGTGAGAAGTGACTGGATTGTGGACAGACTTTGAAGATGGAGTTAACGGGATTTGTTGCTAGAGCAGTTGTAGGGTGAGAAAGGGAGGGGGAGGGTGAAGATTGACCCACCAACTGAGATGAATAAGACTGTAGTAGGAGAGGGTTTGGCAGGTGGAATCAGGAGCTCAGTTTTGGGCAACTGAGTTTGACATACTGCAGACATTCATATGGAATGTCCGGTAGGGACTGGGTATTCCATGCTAGATTAACTGTTGGCAGTCATCGCACGATTCTTTAATAATTCAAGTCAGAGTTGAATCTGCAATCCAGGGTCTCAGTTTCTCCCTCCAGAAAATGGGATCAGGAGTACCACTGTCATGAGGCTGGGGGATTCCTCTGCAGCACAGGGCAGGGTTGCACATCTGGAAACCAAGGCGTAGAGTGGAAAGGTCCGCAACCGGAAAGAGAAATGGAGGTTACGCTTGGTTCAGACAGCGTCCGCCTGTCCGTCTCCCCGCCCCCAGCCTCTGGCTGCCGTTAGAGACAGGGAGGGAAGATTGGGTCGTCACCCTGCCTTTCCCCGCTCTGAGCCGTGTTTCCTTCTCAGGGGCTGCCCGGGCCAAAACTGCTGATGGAAACCAGCTGCGGGAGGCGCCGAGGTTAGGCGTAAACCCAGGCCCCTCCCCGGCGCCGGCCGACCCCGCTAAGGGAGGGGGACGGGGGCGCCCTAACTCCCCTCCGCTCTTCCGCAGCCGGGCCCGGGGCCCTGGCACGTCCGGCGCGCCTGATGCTTTCCAGATGTGAGCCTAGTTCCCCTCCCCCCGCAACCTGGCCCTGCTGCTCCCGCGCGATAGGGGTTTGGGGAGCCAGGGTCCGATATCCCCCTATCAAATTGGGGACCCAGGCCGGTATCCCCTGCCGGCCGGTCTTGCTTCCCTGCTCAAGCGGTAAAAACCGAATTGGGATGGAACGACTGCAGTAAAGAGAGGCTTCTCTCCGCGACCTCCACGTCTCCCGGGGCTCGGCCTCCGCCCCTCCCTCAGCCCGCTAGGGAGGCGAGGTCGGGAGCTGGTCCCAAGACCCGCCCCTCGCGGCAAACCACACCCAGAACACGCCCCCCGAACACGCCCCTTCTAGCCCCCACCCCGAACCTCCACGCCCCTTTGGAGGCCCAGAAGTCTTGCCTCTGGGACGCGCCACTGCAGACTCCGCCTCTGCCGTCTGGTCCCCTGCGGAGGGTGCGGCCAGTCGTGTCTGTCTCTCTACTCGCTTCTGTCTGTGTCTCAGTGTCCGTGTTTCTCACTGTTTCTGACTCTACTTTTCTGTCTGCGTGTCTCTCCTGTACCCTGCACGTCTCAATCTCCGCAACCCTCTGCCTGTCTCTGTCTCTCTAAGTCCCTGGGTCTCCATCTCTCCAAAGTTCCGTCTCTGTGTCCCTATTTTTGCCTCTGTCTCTCCCTTTCTCTCTCTCTCCCTTTCTCTGAATTTCTGTGTCCGGTCCATCTTCAGTGAGCTTTCTCTAGCTCCCTCCACCTTTCTCTTGTCTCTCCCACCTCTTATTCCCAGCTTGCCAGCGGGGGCGCTTTGCCCTCCGCGTTTCTACCTCCTACGGCTTCGGCGCCGGCGGGGTGGGCGGTTCTGCGGACCGCGGGCGCCCCCGTGTGGCCGGCAGGAAGCTGCCAGGAGACGACTGCGGGCTGAGTGTGCAGCGCCCGCAAGAGTGTGTTCAGGGCAGCACACTATGGGCGTTCGTGGGTGACACTCGCGGTGTGAGCGTGTACTATGAGATCGCGCGTGACGTCCAGAGGTTGTGCGTAGCTGTGTGACCTTGTGAGATTTTCTGTGACAACCAGAAACTGGGGGTGACTGTGAAATCGTGTTGTACAGTTCAGTTCAATTCAGTCGCTCAGTAGTGTCCGACTCTTTGCAACCCCATGGACTGCAGGACGCCAGGCTTTCCTGTCCATCGCCAACTCCTGTCCATCGAGTCAGTGATGCCATCCAGCCATTTCACGCTCTATTGTCCCCTTCTCCTGCCTTCAATCTTTCCCAGCATCAGTCTTTTCAAATGAGTCAGTTCTTCAAATCGTGTTACACTGAGACATTGTGTGTGACCGTTTACGTGAGTGACCGAGATGACGTGTCGGTGCCTGCATGCGACGCCATGAGTTTGGGTGTCCCTGAGACACTCTTTGGGGGACTGTGACATCGAGACCATGTGTGAGCGAGAGGTCGTGTGTGACAGTGTGCAATATGGTGAGGATGGGAGAGTTGTGTGTGTCCATGGGGAGATGGTGTGTGAGAGACAGCAAGAATGAATGAGAATGCCCCACCAAGTAATGGTGTGAGAAGCAGTGTGAGAGACTTGTGGGGAGGGAAGCTGAGTGTGAATGATCTTGTGACAAGGATGTGTCAGTCACAATGATGACGTGTGAGATGCTGGGTGTGGCTGTGTGTAACACAGATCGTGTGGGACCCTGAGAGACGGCAGAGTGCCGTGACAGTGCATTAGAGAGCATGCGGTTTGTCCAGGGTGCTCAGATGAGCATGCAAGAGAAACCTCCTGGGTGTGAGTTGTGACACCGGGAGGCTGCGGTGTGAATGCAGCACCTGTGTGTGACACAGATTGTGTGAGGCTCAGCAAGACATCTTGAGAGGTTGTGTGTGATCCTGTGTGGAACTCTGTGTGTGTCTCTACACTTGATGCTCAGAGGTTGTCCCTCTGACTGTGGTTGTGTAAGATGCCACTGGTGGTGATGGGCCTCTCAGAGAGATTGGGAGGGACTCTGTGACATTTCGAGAAGTCGAGGGACTGTGGTGCCGTGAAGATTAGGGTGTTCAGGAGACTGTACACGGCATCATGTGAGGCATCTCTGCGAGGGACTGTGAGTGTGATTCTGTGTGCTGAGAGGGCATTATGTGGGGTGGGGTGACACGGAGGTTGTGGGTGTGACAGGGTGGCTGAGCGTATGTAATGGAGTGTGAGGCTGTGTTGACCCACAGGAGAGATTTGGATGACTGTGGGATAAATGCATCAGAGTGGGGTGGCGGGGGCTCATCCTAAGACTTTTCCTCTGTGTGTGTGTGTGTGTGAGTGTGTGTGTGAGTGTGACAGAGATAGAGACAGGGATTGAAAAGGGAGACTGACACAGAGACAGAGAGAAAGGGAGAGAGATGCAGACACACAAAGACAGAGATGGACAGATGTAATGAGAGGACCCAGAGAGACAGGATGCGAGGGTAAGGGGCATGCTGGTGGCGGCTGCAGGAGGAGGCGGGTCCTCAGGGGCTGTGCCCCAGGAGAGGGGGTGGGGCAGAACTGAGGTGGGTACAGACCCTGTGTCTCTGCCACCCGCCTGCTTTCCCAGCCCTGAGCAGCAACAGGTAGGAGGCTGTGGTCCTGAACCCCGACAGCTGGTCCCTCTGCCTGGGAATGAATGAATGTGTGAGTGAATGAGTGACTTTATCCTTGCTCATCTCCGTCAGCCTGCCTTTCCCTCTGTCTCTCCGGGTGCCCTCCTCTGTCCTCTTTCGCCACTCTGGGTCCGCTCCTGCCCCTCCACTTCCTTCTGTCTGTTCCCTGCCCTTTCTCCCCTCTCTCCCCCTGCCTCGAGCGCACTCTGTGCCCTTCCGTCTGCTCTCTCCCACCTCTGTCTCTCCAGCTCTCCCTAAGCCTTCCGCCCCTTCTCTTTCCTCCCTCCGTGCTTTCGTCCGCCCTGTGCTTCTCTCTCCCATACCACTCTGCCTCTCTCCTCACACCCCTCTCTCCCTGTCTCCACTCCCTCCATCACTCTGTCCCTCCCGCCTGTCTCTCCGTCTTTCTCTCCCTCAGTCTCTGTATTCCCCCTCCCCCTCCCCATTTCTCTCTGCTTGTCCCTGTCACCATCCTCCCTGTCCCTCTCCCAGTCCTGGCTGTTGCCCCCCTCTCCAGCCCTTTCTCTGGCTGCTAAGGAGCAGAGGAGCCTTTGAGGTGGCCAGGGCTGGGATGGGGGGGCTCCCCGAGGGGGGCAGAGGGGGCAGCTGCTGCCAAGGCCCTAATGAGGCCCCCTCTGGCCCCTCCCGCCGTGATCTTAATTCCCTCTTCTCCGGGGAGCCCCTGCTAATTGGCCTGGGGAGCCCCCCTCCTGGCTCTTGCGCTGTCCCCAGGAGGCAAGGACACCTGGATCTCTGGATCTAACACCTGTGTTCCTGTCCTTCTGTCCCTCCCTCCCCCTGCCTCTCGGCCTCCAGTCTGTGCTTCCCTCCTGCCTTCCGTCTCTTCCCTCCTTCACCTGCCTCCTTCACCCCATCTGTGCACCCCTCCAAGCCTTCTCTTGGCCCTCTCTTCCCTGTTCATTGGTCTCTCTTTCGCCCGGCTTCTTGGTCCCCCATCTACGCAGATCTCCATCTCTCCCCTTTTCTTCTGTTTCCCTGTCTCTTCCTCCACTCTGGGCACCTCATCGGTGAGCCCTCCACGCACGCCCCTATTAGTGGGTTCCACCACCACCGCCAACCCTATCTGGGGACCCACCTTTGCCCTAGCCTACTCCTTCGCCCCCACTCCCACCGGCTTTTAACCTTTCCCCGCCGCAGCCATGTCCAACAACATGGCCAAGATCGCAGAGGCCCGGAAGACTGTGGAGCAGCTGAAGCTGGAGGTGAACATCGACCGCATGAAGGTGCTGGGTCGGGGTGGGGAGGAAGGCTGCGGGCTCCGGGGCTGGAGTCTG
>SJYC01106149.1:0-10494 GCA_006408675.1 Madoqua kirkii | reverse complement strand
GCACGGGGGCGGGGCCTGACAGGGGAGGGCCTGACTCAGGGAGGGGCCCAGGCAGGGGGCGTGGCCAAGGCAGGGGCGGGGCGGGGCGTGGACATCTTCCCCTGGGGGCCCGCAGGTGTCGCAGGCAGCTGCCGAGCTCTTGGCCTTCTGGAGACTCAGGCCAAAGATGACCCGCTGGTGACGCCGGTACCCGCCGCAGAGAACCCCTTCCGAGACAAGCGCCTCTTCTGCGTCCTGCTCTGAGTCCTCCCGACAGTTTGACCCCCCCAACCCCGTCAAAATATGAATCCAATAAACGCGGGGGTGCCTGTGCTCTCGGGGAAACTGAGGCACATGCAGAACCTGGAGCCACCGTGGAGGAGCCCGTGTCCCTTCTCATTCCTTCTTCGTGTGTGTGGAGTGTGAGGGTGTGGGGCGAGGTTATGTGGATTCGGGGCAGGGGGATATCAGAGGACATCCTGCGTCCTGGCTCTCGCCTCCTCGGAGTGTTCCCGCGATCCTGAATTGATTTAATCGTCCCAGCAGCCCCAGAAAGCAATTGGCTATTTGTATGAGGAAACTGGGCCAAAGGCGGTCCGTTACTCAGAGTCACAAGCTAAGAGACAAGGAGGTGAAGACTGGACGCTCCTGCTCCCTGAACGTCTCGGCTGGCGGCTCTTCTTGCCTCTCTCCTGGGTTGGAGGTCTTTAGAATACCCAGTAACCCATCTTTCTCGTCCCCTGAATGATTCCAGCCCCTTTTTACACACGGGCCTACTCCCTACCACAGCCCCACCCCACAAGCACTGAACTTGTCCCTGTTCCTTTATTCATTCTTCCAAACACTCTTGGTCCTGTAATAGTTGAAACAGGGGTCATGGACACGACCAAGACAGCCCTGGCCCCGGATTCCTGGGGTTCAGAATCCAGTGGGAGTGAAAGAACTGTCCTGGGACAGTGATGATTCAGAGTGGGCAAGGCTGGGATGGGGGAATTCAGAGGGAAGGCTTGACTCAGCTTGAAGGTCAGGGAGGGCTTCCTGGAGGAGGGGACATCTGAGCTGGTACATGGTGGAAATTAAACATGGGGTAGAGAAGAGAGAAGTGGGACTACAGGAGACAAGTCGATATGTACATTCTTTTCTATTTCCTTTTTTCTGGGGACATGGATTATGGTGACAGCCCTGATTCCTCTATGTTTCCCACTTCATACACTGGTGATCTTCAGGACCTGTATTTGCTGTTTAGCTGCTAAGTTGTGTCTGACATTTTGGGACCCCATGGACTGTAGCCCACCAGGCTCCTCTGTCCATGTGATATTCCAGGCAAGAACACTGGAGTGGGTAGCCACTTTCTTCTCCAGGAAATCTTCCCCACCTAGGGACTGAACCCATGTATCCTTCATTGCAGGCAAATTCTTTACCATTGAGCCACCAGTGAAGCCCTTTTGAGACCTATATGCTGGCAGCTAAATGAGAGTACTTCATATAAATGCCCACCTTGATGGCTTCTTCCATTTGGACGGTCTGGGTGACCTCAAAACTGCACAATCTCCAGGGTGACCAGAGGCTATGATATGGGGCCCTGGCTTTCCAGTTTTCCTAAGTCCCCACCACACCCTATTGTCTCCCAGTGAGGGACACTGGGGATCAGACACTATTTACCACAGAGCCTGTGCCAGGAGCTTCTTACAGAGAAACGAAGAGAAAGGTAAAATGCCTTGAACTCATATTCTGTTGAAAATAAAGAAATGCAGACTGGGTGAGCTATGGGCTTGGTTAATTATTTAACCTGGTTGGTCTGAGGTCCATTGAGTTTGTGATCCCTCCCCTCTCCTCGAGCCCTCTTGTCTTGAGTCTGCACCCCTGGATCTGGTGGAGATGACTTCCTGGGCCTACCCTTCCCAGAGGGGCTGTGCCTGCATCTTGCAAGTGCTCCATTATTCACATTGAATTAGGGTCCCCTGGGCCCCAAATCTGAGCTTCCTGTTGAATTGAGGCAAGAGACGCTGTAATTACATCTCCCTCCTGCCTCCCACCTCTCAGCCTGGCTCCAGCCCTGGTTGCATCATGTCTGTGGGAGCCCCGGGGGAGATAGAGGGGGACAGAGAGAGCCAAGGATGAGCTGAAGGGAGGAGGAGTGATGCTGAGGGGAAGTTGCCAGAAGGATTCTGGAATTTCACAGACTCAGCATCCCTGCATCTTAGAACCTGAAATGCAAAGGAATCTCAGAAACTCAGAGGGCTGGAACTGTGGAGTCTTTGAACCCTGTGGGGTCAGGATGGTGGGGTCCTGTCCCCTAATTGGGCTAGGATTCCAGAACTCTGCACTTCAGAAGTGTACGGATTTCTTGAGCCTGGCCTGGTAGACCCTTTGAACCCTGGGATCTTGGAGTTGGTCCTGGGGAACAGGAAGCTGGGAAGAAGCAAGTAGGGTTGGCTGACCTAGTGGTGGGGCAGGGAGCTGGAGGAATATGTGCCTGCCTGGAGGAGCAGGGCTGGGTGAGCCTGCATGGCTGGGAGAGATGAGAAGCCAGAAGGGAGAAGCCGGAACGGGTCCTGGGTGACCAGCCTCCAAACTGGATAATCTCATTAGCTGGATATGACTTCTGATTCCCTTTTCCTGCCACCCCTAGCTGTGAGTTCATCTCTGGGGTCAGGCTCAGGCCAGTCAGAGCCAGGCCAAGAGGCAAAGGTGAATACCTGGGGAAGTGCTGGCATTCAGCAGTTCCCTCCCATTTCACCCCAAACCCCAGGGCTGCAGGCTGCCCCACCCAGCTGTCCTCCTTCCACACCACACCCTGCATGCTTGGCACCGAGGGGCTGGAGAGTAGGAGTGGACATAGCGAGGCCAGAAGGAGCCGTAATCATGGCCATCACTTAGGAGTCCGGTTTCACAAGCCCATCTCACTCCGTTCTAATGGCAGCTCCCACAAAAACTCTGCTTAACCCCATTTTACAGACATGGGAGACCGGCACGGAGAGATAACTTGGTCAGTTGGGGCTTGAGGTTGGAATGGGAGGGGCCAATGGATGACCTCCGGAGGGTCCGGAGGGGTTCAAAAGGGGCCTTGAGGGACAGAAGTGAGGGCATCCCAGGGGATCCCAGGCAAAGGCAGGGCAGGGGCGGCAGAGTAGGGACACCAAGGGTCGGTGGAGGAAGCAGCGGATAGTAGGTGGGCAAGGGCCCATTGTGGGCTGGAAAACGGGGTGGTGGGCAGAGAATATTGGCCTCTAGCTGAAGGGGCTGGGGCCTGCTAAGGAGGGATGGGTTAGGATGGACACACGGCAGCTCCTCACAGCAGTGAGTGGGCACAGATGACAAGCGGATCTATGTTTCCCACTTCATACACTGGTGATCTTCAGGACCTGTATTTGCTGTTTAGCTGCTAAGTTGTGTCTGACATTTTGGGACCCCATGGACTGTAGCCCACCAGGCTCCTCTGTCCATGTGATATTCCAGGCAAGAACACTGGAGTGGGTAGCCACTTTCTTCTCCAGGAAATCTTCCCCACCTAGGGACTGAACCCATGTATCCTTCATTGCAGGCAAATTCTTTACCATTGAGCCACCCAGTGAAGCCCTTTTGAGACCTATATGCTGGCAGCTAAATGAGAGTACTTCATATAAATGCCCACCTTGATGGCTTCTTCCATTTGGACGGTCTGGGTGACCTCAAAACTGCACAATCTCCAGGGTGACCAGAGGCTATGATATGGGGCCCTGGCTTTCCAGTTTTCCTAAGTCCCCACCACACCCTATTGTCTCCCAGTGAGGGACACTGGGGATCAGACACTATTTACCACAGAGCCTGTGCCAGGAGCTTCTTACAGAGAAACGAAGAGAAAGGTAAAATGCCTTGAACTCATATTCTGTTGAAAATAAAGAAATGCAGACTGGGTGAGCTATGGGCTTGGTTAATTATTTAACCTGGTTGGTCTGAGGTCCATTGAGTTTGTGATCCCTCCCCTCTCCTCGAGCCCTCTTGTCTTGAGTCTGCACCCCTGGATCTGGTGGAGATGACTTCCTGGGCCTACCCTTCCCAGAGGGGCTGTGCCTGCATCTTGCAAGTGCTCCATTATTCACATTGAATTAGGGTCCCCTGGGCCCCAAATCTGAGCTTCCTGTTGAATTGAGGCAAGAGACGCTGTAATTACATCTCCCTCCTGCCTCCCACCTCTCAGCCTGGCTCCAGCCCTGGTTGCATCATGTCTGTGGGAGCCCCGGGGGAGATAGAGGGGGACAGAGAGAGCCAAGGATGAGCTGAAGGGAGGAGGAGTGATGCTGAGGGGAAGTTGCCAGAAGGATTCTGGAATTTCACAGACTCAGCATCCCTGCATCTTAGAACCTGAAATGCAAAGGAATCTCAGAAACTCAGAGGGCTGGAACTGTGGAGTCTTTGAACCCTGTGGGGTCAGGATGGTGGGGTCCTGTCCCCTAATTGGGCTAGGATTCCAGAACTCTGCACTTCAGAAGTGTACGGATTTCTTGAGCCTGGCCTGGTAGACCCTTTGAACCCTGGGATCTTGGAGTTGGTCCTGGGGAACAGGAAGCTGGGAAGAAGCAAGTAGGGTTGGCTGACCTAGTGGTGGGGCAGGGAGCTGGAGGAATATGTGCCTGCCTGGAGGAGCAGGGCTGGGTGAGCCTGCATGGCTGGGAGAGATGAGAAGCCAGAAGGGAGAAGCCGGAACGGGTCCTGGGTGACCAGCCTCCAAACTGGATAATCTCATTAGCTGGATATGACTTCTGATTCCCTTTTCCTGCACCCCTAGCTGTGAGTTCATCTCTGGGGTCAGGCTCAGGCCAGTCAGAGCCAGGCCAAGAGGCAAAGGTGAATACCTGGGGAAGTGCTGGCATTCAGCAGTTCCCTCCCATTTCACCCCAAACCCCAGGGCTGCAGGCTGCCCCACCCAGCTGTCCTCCTTCCACACCACACCCTGCATGCTTGGCACCGAGGGGCTGGAGAGTAGGAGTGGACATAGCGAGGCCAGAAGGAGCCGTAATCATGGCCATCACTTAGGAGTCCGGTTTCACAAGCCCATCTCACTCCGTTCTAATGGCAGCTCCCACAAAAACTCTGCTTAACCCCATTTTACAGACATGGGAGACCGGCACGGAGAGATAACTTGGTCAGTTGGGGCTTGAGGTTGGAATGGGAGGGGCCAATGGATGACCTCCGGAGGGTCCGGAGGGGTTCAAAAGGGGCCTTGAGGGACAGAAGTGAGGGCATCCCAGGGGATCCCAGGCAAAGGCAGGGCAGGGGCGGCAGAGTAGGGACACCAAGGGTCGGTGGAGGAAGCAGCGGATAGTAGGTGGGCAAGGGCCCATTGTGGGCTGGAAAACGGGGTGGTGGGCAGAGAATATTGGCCTCTAGCTGAAGGGGCTGGGGCCTGCTAAGGAGGGATGGGTTAGGATGGACACACGGCAGCTCCTCACAGCAGTGAGTGGGCACAGATGACAAGCGGGCCTGGCAGGCATGAGCAGCTGGTGGCATGTGTGTGTGTGGTGGGGGGGGGGGCGGCGGGTACGAGGTGGAGCCAGCTCCTTCCCAGGGCAGGGCCTGGAGGACGGAAGCCCGGGAGCCGGGAGAGGGTCAGGCCCAGGGCAAGCTGGCATCTTAGGTCAACAGCATGACCAGATGCAGGCCTGAGCAGGCGGCTGTAGGCGCTGGCCGGCAGGAGTGGGAGAACTTGTCTCGGTCCCATTTCCTGGCCTGCTTGGTGCTTGTCCCCATGAGGACACTCGCCTGGATGGAATGACTCAGCTGAGGGCCTGCCCAGGCTCCAGCTATGACCCTCCACTCCCACTGCTTGGGACCACGCCCCCTTCGGATGGTACCACCTGAGTCCCTCAGCCCTCTACACATGGTGGTTTGTTGAGTGAATAACAACCCCACCAGTAACTGTCTGAGGGCTCCCTAAAAGCAGGCAGCGTGGATTCCGTCTCTAATTTAGGTCCGTATAGTCAAAGCTATGGTTATACCAGTAGTCATGTAAGGATGTGAGAGTTGGACTATAAAGAAAGCTGAACACCAAAGAATTGATGCTTTTGAACTGTGGAGTTGGAGAAGACTCTTGAGAGTGACTTGGACTGCAAGGGGATCAAACCAGTCCATCCCAAAAGAAATTAGCCCTGAATATTCACTGGAAGGACTGATGCTGAAGCTGAAGCTAATTGTAGCCACCTGATGGGAAGAACTGACTCATGTGAAAAGACCCTAATGCTGGGAAAGATTGAAGGCAGGAGGAGAAGGGGACAACAGAGGATGAGATGGCTGGATGGCATCACCAACTCGATGGACATGAGTTTGAGCAAGCTCTGGGAGTTAGTGATGGACAGGGAAGCCTGGTGTGCTGCAGTCCATAGGGTCGCAAAGAGTCGGACATGACAGCGATTGAACTGAATCTTTGTTCAATAGCTGAACAAAGTACAACTTACTTTATTGTACTTTGTACAGCATCCCAACAAAGGCAAGGCAGCAATTTGATGAAGAACATCAAGGCTTAGATACATACGGACACACGTGGGCTGACACAGCCATGAAGAAACACGTGGTCACCAATGAACAGACACAACACACCCATAGACACAGATACACAAAACCCGGGAGCCGGGAGAGGGTCAGGCCCAGGGCAAGCTGGCATCTTAGGTCAACAGCATGACCAGATGCAGGCCTGAGCAGGCGGCTGTAGGCGCTGGCCGGCAGGAGTGGGAGAACTTGTCTCGGTCCCATTTCCTGGCCTGCTTGGTGCTTGTCCCCATGAGGACACTCGCCTGGATGGAATGACTCAGCTGAGGGCCTGCCCAGGCTCCAGCTATGACCCTCCACTCCCACTGCTTGGGACCACGCCCCCTTCGGATGGTACCACCTGAGTCCCTCAGCCCTCTACACATGGTGGTTTGTCGAGTGAATAACAACCCCACCAGTAACTGTCTGAGGGCTCCCTAAAAGCAGGCAGCGTGGATTCCGTCTCTAATTTAGGTCCGTATAGTCAAAGCTATGGTTATACCAGTAGTCATGTAAGGATGTGAGAGTTGGACTATAAAGAAAGCTGAACACCAAAGAATTGATGCTTTTGAACTGTGGAGTTGGAGAAGACTCTTGAGAGTGACTTGGACTGCAAGGGGATCAAACCAGTCCATCCCAAAAGAAATTAGCCCTGAATATTCACTGGAAGGACTGATGCTGAAGCTGAAGCTAATTGTAGCCACCTGATGGGAAGAACTGACTCATGTGAAAAGACCCTAATGCTGGGAAAGATTGAAGGCAGGAGGAGAAGGGGACAACAGAGGATGAGATGGCTGGATGGCATCACCAACTCGATGGACATGAGTTTGAGCAAGCTCTGGGAGTTAGTGATGGACAGGGAAGCCTGGTGTGCTGCAGTCCATAGGGTCGCAAAGAGTCGGACATGACAGCGATTGAACTGAATCTTTGTTCAATAGCTGAACAAAGTACAACTTACTTTATTGTACTTTGTACAGCATCCCAACAAAGGCAAGGCAGCAATTTGATGAAGAACATCAAGGCTTAGATACATACGGACACACGTGGGCTGACACAGCCATGAAGAAACACGTGGTCACCAATGAACAGACACAACACACCCATAGACACAGATACACAAAGAGACCTTACAGGAAAGAATACCCACTGCTCACACACACACACACACACCATGCTGATACAATTCTCACTTAGGTGACCCAGACCCACACATGAAGTTCACAGGTCCATAGTCTCTAGCACGCTCCCTTCCGGGCACCCATTCCTCCCCCACATGGTGCTGCATGTCCATTCCCAGTCCTCCCGGGGCTGTCCTCCGTCTTCTGCAGTGCTGCCCTCGGGGTCCCTCTGGGGAGGCTCGAGTCCCTTCTCAGCAGTGCGTGGCAGGGGGAAGGTGCTGACTCACCCCTTCAGAGCAGTTCCCTCCCACAGCTCTTCCCACCCCTGGAAGCCACCACCCCACCCTCCAGCCCAGCGCAGCTGGGGTGACCTCTGAGCAGGAGGCTGGGGGCTCCCCAGAGGGTGAGCGTGTCTGACCCCGGCGGCATGGACCCCAGGGATTCTTAGGAAGGAGTGACAGTCGTCACCTCTCCTGCCTGCTCTGGAGCACAGAATTCATGTCAAGGTCGCCAGGGCTTCTGACCCTCAGCGCAAAGGTGGGGAAACCGAGGCCTGGAGGCGGGTCCGTCTGAGACCGGCGGGTCAGGGGAGCAGAGTGGACTTCCTGAATGCTCAACAGGAAGCCAGTGAAAGGGAGGCTCTGGGCACCAGAGCACCCCCTCCCACTCCTGCAACTCCCCTGATGCTGAGACAGGACAGCTAGCCTGCCAGGCGTCATCCTTCATTAATATGAGAGAACTTCCTGAGTTCTCTTTGGTCTGGCTGGGGATTGTGCAGAGTATGAGGAGGGGGACCACGTGGCCAAGTAGGCCTGAGACACGAACACCCGGCACCCTCAGAGCAGGGCTGAATGGTCACCCTCCAGAATCCCTGGTGTGGTTGGGGCTGGGGCACCCATCCTGGTGGAAGCTGGGAGTGCCAGCTGGCCCTGGGTGATAGGGAAACGGGAGATGGGAGAGAGGGGAGGGGATTGTGGTCATGAAGGCTGGGGTGACATGAGGTCAGAGAGAGGAAGTCAGTAGCTGCCCAGTGTCCAGTCCTCGGGGTCAGGACCATTATTCCTGGCCTTGGATGTGCTGGGATATCTACACAGGTTCTCGCCTTGTTCCAAAGAGGGGTCTTGGATGGGCCACTGGCCATGATCAGTCCATCAGGCCCACGGAGTCAGTGTTGCCCCATTGTACAGACGAGGAAACTGAGGTCCCCTTGCTTCCCTTCCTGGCCTTGGGACCATCCCATAACAAGGAGGTGGTTAAATGGGGACAGGAACTCCAGTCAATGGCGTAAGATCTTGAATTTGTCATCTCTGTATTTAAATGGCCTCTCTGAAAAATAAGGGGCATCTGAGAAGGTCTCTGAGGTCTTTCTTATCAGAACCTTGGGTGGGGAGGCCGCATGGGAAACGGGCTCAGTGGGAACAGGGACTGGTGACCGCTGTGCTGGCCGTGGGTACACACAGGCAACCACACAGGCGGGAGGGTGGTGTGGCTGGCAATGTGTCTGTGGAGGGCTGGGAGACATTCTGGAAGAGCAATGTTGGAGCCCTGGACTGGACGGCTGTCTGCAGCTAAAATACTATTCCTTGAGTCAAGGTCACTAGCGCTTGGCCTGGGGCCCGGGAGGGCTGCTGGGGTGAGAGACAAGAGGGCGAGAGGGCGCTCCCCTTTGATACTGACCAGTGGAAACCCTGGTGGGGGGAGATGTCCCCTTCTCGTGGATGTCCGGTCCCTCTTCCCCCCACGGCCTGGGGGTGGGGGCGGAAGTGTGTGTGAGCTGGGAGCCTGTGGACCAACGGGGCTCCAGGGACTGGCATTTCTTTTTTCTGGCAGGGCCACCTCTTCCCCCAGCCTTGTGGAAGGAGTGAAGTGCGTCCAGGGAACAGAAATCTCAGTTGCGCCTGGAAAACACTCCATAAGGGAAGAATTTCCTGGTCGTTTCTCAGTCCTTAGGCAATGCCCTAACCCCGAGGGGCCTGAGCCTAGAATAGATGCCAGAGGCCACCCCCAGACCGCCTTGCAGACTGGCCGGCTCTGCCGCTCAGGTCCTGTCCGAGTCCCCACTGGCGACTCCCAATTCCAAGGAGTTGATGACTCAGGTGATCCCCACCCAGGGTGCTGCTGGGCAGCGCGGGGAAGGCAGAAGGGTGCAGAGGCAAGAGCGAGCTGGAGGAGGTGGCAGGTGGTTCAGGATGGGGTCCGTGAGAGGACGTGAGGAGGGAGAGGGAGGTATGGGAGACAGATGGGTGTCTGGGGCAGGGGAGTGGAGGGGAGCGCGCTAAGGAAGGACGGAGGGAGCCAAGGGACCTCTGGAGAAAGCAGGGGGAGGGTAGGCGGAGCAGAAAGAGGAAATGAAAAGCCCGGGCGAGCGATCGGTGCTAGATGAGTTAGGGAGCAAGGAGGGAGGGAAGTCTGGAGAAGCTGCCACTCGGAGCCGGACGGACCCAGGGAGCAAGACCCCGGAGAAAGAGCAAAGGGGCACAGAGGGGCTGAGTCGGCAGAGGTGCGGTAAGAAGGGGCTGGGAAAGCAGAGATGCAGAGGAGGGGATAGGTCGGAAGAGACAGGGAGGGAGGGAGGGAAGGCGAGGTGAAGGGAGTGGACCAGGGAGGGGACTGAGCCAGAGCCCGAGCCAGAGGAGGGGAGAACTAGGGCTTGGCAAGTGAAGGACTAGACGGAGAGACAGAGGTAGCAAAGGAAAGAGACAGGAGAGGGAGACGGGGAGAGAGCCTGGGGAGACAGAGGGCAGAGAGAGAAATACATGCCCCAGAAGTGCGGAGGGTAGCCCGGGACTCCCCTCTGCCTCCAGCTGCACCAAGGACCCCAGGGGAGCAGGGAGAGAGGTGCTGGGCATCACAGGGGCGGACCCGGCTCCCCTTCCCTCGCCACCTCCCACCC
>SJYC01106143.1:0-11370 GCA_006408675.1 Madoqua kirkii | reverse complement strand
CGGGCGGGACGGTTCTGAGGGTTCCTGCTGTGGTCTGTAAAGCACTGAGGCTGCCTGGGGAGCAGGTGTGCAGTATAAACCTGCAGGGGACAGTTTCAGCCTGCCATTTACAAGGCCTGGCCTTTCATCGTGACCTCTGACCCAGTGACCCCACCTCTAGGACTCCTGCGTGAATCCAGGCAATGGCCCAAACCCATGCAGAAAGATGTTCCTCTCAGCATTATTTACAAAGCATCCGGCTGGATGCCACCCAAAGATTCACTGACAGGAGGAATGGTGAATAAGCCTCGCTAAGACTCCCTGATGGAGGGTTTCACAACCGTTTTTGTTTTTTTAATCGCTTACAAAGTGTTTTGTTAATGTAGGAAGATGCTCTTGTATATATAACGTGAGGTAAAAACACAGGATTCCCAAATGACATCACACGACCTTTAACCCAGAAGTGCCAATTTTGGAATCTATCCAATAATATTAAAACTAGCCAGATATTAGATAATATCCATAAGATTATTTATCACTGTAGTACTTATAATGGCTAAAACAAGAAAGATAACAAAACTCTGGAGTGTCTATCAGTAAGACAATGCTAAAATGAATCAGAGCTATTCCACAGCACAGTGCTGTATGCAATCATTAAAAAAAAACAACAAACAACTTTCATGTATACGTGCTCCAAATATTTGTTAACTGAACAAGGCACGTTTCTAAATAATGGATAAAGTGTTACTGGATTAACACACACACACACACACACACACAAACTCCACCCCTACAAATACATAAACATTCTGAGTATTTGCATGGGCACAGAAAGTCTACAGTAACCACTTGGCCAGAGGGAAAGGGATGAGTGGGTAGTATCAGCTTTTTAAAAAAATATCTCCATATGGACTTGGTTCAATGAGTATGTGCCAAATCAGTGATGCAAAAAAAAGTCTAATATGTTAAAAAAAAAATCAAGACGCACAATATCATTTCCACTGTATTAAAATGCACATGCCTAGGATGGGGAAAAACACTAGAGAGAAGTGTTTCCATATGCACCAACTGCAACTATGCAGGGCTGGAATTATTAAGATTTTTTTATTTTGGAATTTCCAAGTTCTCCATCCTGGGTATCCCTCTGACTTTTCCTAGTCTGAATTCATAAAGGGATGATATGGGAGAGGAAAGGAGGAGGAGGAGGAGGAGGGGGAGCAAACTCAGAGCCGGACAGACCGATGGCCCCCACTTCCCTCTCCCTCCCAGGGGCTCCGAGCGAGCGGTCTGCCCCACGCCAGCCTGCCGTCCCGCACGCGAGGCCCCGGGCCCAGGCGCGTCCGCGCAGCTGGACCTGATTACAGAGGCAGCTACATCTGCACGGCACGGTTTCTGTCAGCTCCGGAATTAAATCTGATGAAGAAATAAACCTGTTAACGGGACAGATTTATGGTATTCAAATTACTATTGATCCATTCAGTACACAACTAATAAAAACCTGTCGTGCGTGACCTTCCACCTTGCACACGCTTAAGCAAATTATCTCTAAATAAACAAGTATTATGAGGACCCAAGGAAAATGTCAACCTATAAATTACTGAGCTTCTCTCTCTCTCTGAGTGGAGATGCGTGTTGGGCCATGAGCATCTATTTTCTGGACTTTGTGTTCAAGCCTAGAGATCCTCCCAAAGCCTTCAAACTTCTCAGAGATGGTTCCCTGTTGAACTGAGCACAGCAGTATCAGCGCACTCTGCTTTTCAACAAGCAGCAGAGCAGAAGCCCCCAGGCAGCCTAGCATGCGCTATGCTGTGCTTGGGCTCAGTTGTGTCCGACTGTTGCGACGCCATGGACCGTGGCCCGCCAGGCTCCCCGTCCACGGGGACTCTCTAGGCAAGAATCCTGGCGTGGGTTGCCAGGCCCTGGGCTCGTGTCTCAGGTCTGAGCTTCCAATCTGCGTGACCTAGGGCAGGCCGCTTTTCCTCTGCTGTAACTGCAACCCAGATCGACATGCGATAACACAGCGTACTTAGCCTCATCTGCTTAAGGTCTGCGCTGCCTGCTGAAATGTCTGCAGACAGCTCACACACATCTCTGTTCCAGGCCTTGGGAAGGCAATAAACTCGAGGTTGGGACTGCCCAGCCTCTCGCCACTCAAACGTGCATGGGATTCATGGGGCCTGGCCATACCCAGCCCCCCAAGAGCGAGAGAAGGATTCATGGAAACATGGTTCAAACTCAAGGAAAGGGAGGTGTGTTCCTCACAGTCATTCAGGGAAACAAACACCTCCGACTCTAGATCACCCTGGGCATCACCTTCACTCTAACTAGACTGAGGGGAAAACAAGCTGACGTGGAGGACTGCACATCTGGAGGTCTTCCATTGGTCCAGACTGGAGAGGCGGGCTAACAGTCTGCATGAACTGTGTAAATCAGATGCAGTATATCAGCCAGGCAGTACTGCCAGGGAGGATGGGAAAGAGGGCCAAGGTGCGCCCAGGAAGGAGGAGGGACTCGCTGACACTCCCTTTCACACTTGGCACTAGTGAAAATATAAGTATGGAGAAACGTCATGGGTTCATGTATTTAATCACCAGCCTAGTCCAAGCCATAAACATTGCTTCCCTGGCCTATGGACAAGTTTTCAATTTTTTATTAATATTTCTGAGCTTAACTTTGCACCTCTGGAATTAAAAACACACACACACACATACATATATATACAACTCTTACTGGGATTATGGTTTTTTTGGTGCTTTTGCACATGGGCCACCAGGACTTCAGAATACTAGTGAGACAGTGGCAGATTCGGGGCATTGACTCTTTTCACAACTGCATTTACCTCTCGGGGATAAGACAGAGGCTCATTTCCCAAGAAGGTCTTGTACAACAATGAGAAACATAACATTCAAGTTTCTAAACAGCTCTGTGCGACACTGTGACAGTATTTAAGTGAAGCATTTAAGGATATAGTAAACACAAATGTGAAGATCCTGTTACTCAAGAGAAAGAAAAAGAAAAGAGAGGAAAATAGAACTAGAAACTAAACAGTCAGTGGATCACGTTTTCTTGGTAGTAATGTTCTACCACCCAAGCAGAGCGTTAGATATGAAAGCATCCTATCTTTGGAATGCTGCAGTTACTTTGAAGCAGACCAGGAATTCTTAGAAGATGCAGCCAGAAGGACTGAACACATGGAGCTTTCTATAGCTAAAAGTAGGCGTAGGCAAAATCTGGCCCACGGCCTGTTTTTGCAAATAAAGTTTTATTGGAAAACAGCCAGGCACGTGTGTACATACTGTTGATGCGTGTGTGCGTGCACACGAACACACACGCACGCACAGGCACAAGTTACATCAGAGTTGTGTATTTATAAGCAGACTGTTTGGCCTGCGAAACCGAAAATATTTACTATCTCTTGACAGAAAAGTTTGCCAACTCCTGTTCTAAAAAAAAAAGGAAAAAAAAAAAAAAACAACCACAAACACAAACTGCACTGAGATTGCTCAATCTGACTCAAACTGAAGTGCCAAGGATGAGCCGCAACCCACACCTGAGCCTGAGAAACCTGGGTCCAAAGCAGGAGGTCAGCAGCTGGTGGTCTCTGTTTGCCACTCTACCGCCCACTTTCAAATAAAAGAGCCCGTGAGTTGACGAGCAGCTCCCGAATGCCTGGGAGCTGGGAGGAGAGGGATTTAAGGGCACTTTAATGACACCATAAAAGCTTTGTTGGGTTGCTATTATGAGCCTGAAGCAGCTTAGAGGGCCCTGACCCTAAGAGGTGAGCGGAAGTGTGTAAAAGGCTTGCCTTTGGGATAAATGCATATCAAAACCCGTTCACTGAGGGAGAGCGGGGGAAAAAAAAGGAGAAATAAATGACAAGTGCGGTACTTTAACAGGGAAAATTTCCTCCGAAAGGAAGTGGGCAATGAGGCCAGGCGAGGAATAAATGGCGTAGAATGACAGTCGCTCTTCGGTGGGGCTGGGGCTGCGCTCCAGGCTGCTAAGATCCAGCGCGTGTCAACTGCCGCCTCTCTCTTTTCACACTTCAATGTGAACTTTACAGCGAAAGGGGGACAGGAGGCAGCGAAGGGGAAAACAGTGGCTCAGAAGGACTTGTGCACCGAGTGTGAAGCCATTTCAATTTAATATTCGAAAGGACTTTGTAGGTGATCCCAGGAATGCAATTAGACCCATCTAATAAAAGCAACATATGCTAAGACAATTAAAAGATTTTATTATACATCTATTCACTGTATTCCATTTTAGGCAGGAGGAGTGGAAACGAATGAGAGGAAAAGGATGCATTCATTTCACAGGAAGGGGAGCCTGCGTCGGCCAGGGTCATGCCACTGGGGAAATGAACAGTGATGCTCTTTTTAACACAAAGATGGATTATTAGATTACTCTTTAACGGGCGCCTTTCACCTTGCAAAACACCAAGGCTCTGGTTTCATGACTATACTTATGAGAAAATACAGCTCAAGACATCACCCTGCCTTTTTCAGCCCTTGGTGTTCTGGTGTTCAACCATTAAATGAATACCACCCCAGCCCCCAAATAATGCCAGAAAGAAGTATGTCACTAGATACAACGTTTAATGACACAATGGCAAATAGAAATCAAGCTAATGTTCTCCTATCTCTTCATTCTACAGAGACTTACTGGGGACCAAAGCTGATACCTGAGACTGGAGATTCTAAGCAGGAGACGACAGTCTATACCCTTAAGTACTCACAGTGAACTGACTTGACAGATTGCCAGCTTCCCATCCCAAATCCATTTGCATTTCGTTTGTGTAAAGAACCAGATGACCTTTGCCAGCCTGCCTTGTAGTTAGATGGCCACGTGGCTAGCTGTTACCAGTGCAGTGTGTCTGGGGCCGGTAAGAGGTATTGGCCAGCTGGCCACTGATGACCTCCGGTAGAAAGGAAACACGAGGTGGCTGGAACCCAGGTCCCTGAATCATCCTGCGTACCTCTTGCCAGGAACACCCACTTTGTTCAAGAAATTCAAGCTGTTTCTTGAGTAAGAAATACACCCTTTGGGGATGTGAGTTATTATGTCTTTGGCAGGGGGAGGGGGTTCTATTTGTTATTGCAGCCCAGCTTATTCTAAACAGTAAGCTCGTGAGCACGACACAGACCAGCACACACAGAAAGGTCACTTCCGCACTATGGAAGAGATGCTCTTCCGCCAACCTTGAGGTTAGGGTGCAGAGGGGAGGCACCCGGCACTGTGCTCTGGAGTCTAGGAAAGTTTCAGAGAAAAAGTAACACTGCAGCTGAGACTCAAAGGTGCAACGTGCGTAAGGGGTCTGCCAGGCGAAGGGGGGGAGGGGACGGGAACTCAGGCAGAGGTTAGAGCAGGACCGAAAGCTCAGAGGTGTGAAAGGATGTGGCTGGCAAGTGGAATGGTGAGCAGTGGGGTGGGGAAGCAGGATGTGGGGGAGGAGAAGTGAGAATGATCGGGCACACTCAGACCACACGGCAGAGGGGCTCACACAGGGATGCGGCAAGCATGGGAGGAGCTTGACGAAAGGATCTTTTTGCTAATATCGGTGCCAGGACAGAGCAGGTATGCACAGTGCCTGTAAATGCCACCGCCCTGCAGAGAATCACAGCAAGTTCTTCAGGCCACGGAAGGCCGTGAGCCCGTGAACTCGAGTTTCCACAAGGAGACGCCTTGTGTGTGCTCAGTAGCTCAGTCGTGTCCAACTCTTCGTGACCTCGTGGACTGTGGCCCGCCAGGCTCCCCTGTGCAGGGGATTATCCTTGAAAGAATCCTGGAGTGGGTTTCCATTTTCTGCTCCAGAGGATCTTCCTGACTCAGTGACTGAACCCACGTCTCCTGCATTGACAGGTGGGTTCTTTATCACTGAGTCACCTGGGAAGTCCTGAGACACCTCAGTCCAGGTATAAAAAGTCAATCAAGGCAAAGTGAATGATCGACCCTGGCACACCCATCTGGCTAGGAACAGACACCAGGCACACCCATCTGGCTAGGAACAGACACCGGGCACACCCATCTGGCTAGGAACAGACACGGGTTGTCCCATGGTTTGTGCTGGAGGGACCCAGAATGACCTGGTAGCCGCACGGAAACCTAGACAAATTCCATCCAAAATGGATTTGAACCTGCACAGGGAACTCTGAGATGCTGCACCGTGAGAGAGACTGCCTCCTGGCTCCAGGGGAATGAGGTCTTCTGAGCACTGACGAGCTGAACTGCAAATTTCTCTGGAAACTCTAATCGCTGAGAGGTTCCAACTGTCCTTGTATTCTAGCGATCAGAAGCGGGCATGTTAAACGTGACAGCTGTGAAGCCAGAGGTGACTGATCTTTGGTTTGGTTTGGGGTTTTCACTGAAGGCCACAACAGGTCGCTCTGAACCCCAAATATGAAAGATGTGGGGTACACTGAAGACAGGTAAGTTTTGGCTGAGACTGGGAGGAGGCTGAAGTAGGTAGTAGTTACTAAGGACTGATCTGTTGGTGGACAAGCATGCATGTTAGTGTGAGATGGATCCAGGCAAGAACACCAATCCTCGAGTTTTACTGCTAATATCAAATGGGATAAAATGGGCAAAGTAAGAAACATTTATGCAAAACAGCATCTACGGGACCTCCCTGGTGGTTCAGTGGCTCAGACTCCATGCTCTCAAGGCAGTGGATCCAGGTTTGATCCCAGGTCAGGGAACTAGATCCCATTGCTGCACTTAAGACCCCAGCAGAGTCAAATAAATAAATACATATTTTTTTTAATGGCACCTAGAAAAGACTCAGTCAATGAAAGCTGCTTTACGCAGTCTCCTTTTTCATTCTTTTTCAAGATTCCATGGGAATTTTTCTGCTAATATATCAAATGTGTTACTTACCAGTTTCTGAATTTAATCATGAGGCATTTTTGTTAATTTTCTAGAACACGCCTGTGTTTCATCTGGCCTCAGTCCTCTGGCTCAAAGTTGAAACGCACTGGATATCAGTATACTCTTTAATCTCTAAGGACTTGTCACGACCATCCAGCCCAGGCATTAATTATTCTATTTGGGGGAAAAGACAATTTTTCAATAAGTGCTTGACAGTGAAGGCAACAGAGAAAAGCGCGTTAACACTGACAACCCAGAGGCATCTCCTCCTGAGGCCGGGTGTTCAGCGGAGCAATGCGGGCCTTCTCCGGAACCGCAAGGCCCGCGTCGGCGCTGCGACCCACCTGCCCCTCGGAACCCTTCACTCCACGAAGCCAAAGGCCTGAAATGTCACAAGGCCAAATTCATCTACGCAGTCTGGCTAGACATGAGGGCTCTCCATAAACGCTTAGCTCGAAAACACTGCAACCAGCCTGTTCACAAGCGGCCGCGAGATACTGCTGGCAGCACGTTTTTAAGTTAAGACTTCTTCAAATTATAAAGGCATGCTAATACACTCAACATTTTGCAAAAGGAAACCAGTGGCTAGGCATAGGATAGGCCCCCCGCTCTCCTCTCCTCCTGTTCATCTTTCTTTAAGACAGTTCTCCCCAGAGACCATATTCCATTGTGAACTCCACCTTCGTCACTGAAACTAGCATCGTGGGTCCCCAACTGTCGTTTTATTTCAGTGGCTGGCTAACATTCTACTAAATAGAACTGCCACGATTTATGCATTCATTCCCCTCCTGCTGAACGTTCAAGTTGATTCTGAGGTTTTACTGGGTGAGTGGGTGATTTTTTTGTGGCTTACTATATAATTATTAATATGGTGGTTATATAACTGGTTTTATATATATGTATATATATATATACATATATATAAAACATGGTGGTTATTCCTCATGGCTGGAGAGCTTCATCTTACCTTGACTATCGGTGTCTGCAAGCTGTGGAATCTGTGTGTCTGAACACTGACTAAGGGAGGCCAAGCCATGAAGCCTTCGGGGGCGGCCAGCATTGGCTTGGAACCACACTGAGCTGAGTCCAGTCCTTGGCTGTTAACTCATCTGGGTCCTGCATGAGAGTGGGTGAAAGATACCCACAGAGACCAGCCGCCTAGCGATCGCATCTCTGAGCAGAGGAGCTACTTACCTGTGTCCCAAGCACCCCAGGCATTTGTGTGCTCCTCAGACGGTTCCTGGAAGGCTCCCTCCGTCTGGAATGCGCCCCTCCCATGCCTCTTGGAAGCCCAGGAGGGGAGCAGATGATACAGACTGATAAGGCACACTGTGTGGTGATGTACATGCATAAGGATGTGGGCCTGCAGATGTGAGCACACACACGTGTTTCAAGTGTGATGATGAGCATGTTTTTATGCTGGAAAAGACTTTTCTGGGAGAGAATCCTGGATGCTTTTCCACTACAATGAGATGAACTCACCAAGACACTCAAGTGTCCTAAAGTTACACTTCCAAGGTCTTTTCACTCTCTCTCTCTCTCGTGCACACACACATGCCACCCATCTCTCACAGTCTATCTTTGCCATTGGTGGTGAGATTGCCCAGTTCCTGGGGAAGGCAATCACAGACCTAAAGGACTTCCAGAAGTTCTATCCTAGAGTCGAAACCCTGCGCACATTTCTTACATCCATTCGGTGAAGAGCGGACATGTGCTGCGGGCCTGGGCTGGGTACTGAGGGGGGCTGCAGGGACACAGATGGGCAGTGGCCGCCTGCCCAGAGTTTGCAGCCCGAGCGGAAACGCAAGGCCTTGTGGGGTCTCAGACACAGGTGGAGGGGGTGGGGTGCTTGCGCTCCAGGACACACAGACCTCTGCTTGGCTCTGGAACCCGTACTTTCCGCACCAGAGCAGCACTTTCATCACACACCTCCCATGTGCATGGTGCCATGCAAGGCACCGGGATCCACACGGTTCCTAC
The DNA here is from genome assembly GCA_006408675.1 of Madoqua kirkii. Taxonomy (NCBI): domain Eukaryota; kingdom Metazoa; phylum Chordata; class Mammalia; order Artiodactyla; family Bovidae; genus Madoqua; species Madoqua kirkii. The sequence goes on along the minus strand of SJYC01106143.1, from coordinate 2,547 downwards.
TCTCTAGAGGCTCAGTGCCAAGCGGGGAAACGGCAAAATGAGGACATCATTAGGGCAAGGAGAAAAGTCCGCGAGGCGCGGCACACGCACCTCCAGCCACGAGGAGCCCGTGCGGGCACAGCCCCTGGCCTCTGCGGGCTACCTGCTGGCAGAGCACAGCCAGGCACTCGCAGGGGACAGTCCCCGCCCTGCCCTCCGCCACAGGCTCTGCAGAAGCCCCTGCTCCTAAGAGCAGGGGTGACCCGCCTGACTCCTGGCAACCTGCCAACTGCATTTGTAACCCAAGCCTGTGTGGATGCAAAAATGCAGGAAGTCATCTTAAAAGGACGCACTAATTAGCTTCCTGGGATTTCAGATTTTAAAAGCTTTTGTGATCGAATCTGTTTCGGTCGTTTTTTGAAAGGATTCCGAAGATTGGTTCTGCTGTCAAGACATCAGAAAACAAACAGAAAAAAGAAATGCGATAACAAACTTCCTGGTTTCCACCGTGGAGTGCTTTCAATGTGAAAGGGCGGGGGGCGGTGGGGGGAATGCTCACCCTGATGGGTTGATAAAAAGCAGGATGGCATTAGAAGGCCATGATGTACAGTGAAGGACCAATCTCTCTTGGGAGGCTGGATCTGACATTGAGTTGCCCTTGAAAAGCATTGGGAAGCTCCCTGCAAAATCAGCACCCACTCTCAGAAGACTGGAGGGGTACTGTTTTCATTTATACAAAAGATTAGGAAAAATGCACGAAACAGACAAACAAAAGATTCTCAAATTCTGAGTAGACAAAGGGTACGAAGGGTCACAGAATTTTTCTTATCCATCACCCACCACTGTTTTCACTATGCGGAGAGCTAATCATGGAGGGAATGTGTGTGACAGTTGTGTTTGTCCAGTGTAGGGGGATAAAGAAAAACTAGAACACGGCACCATTGCTAAGTATAGGACTGCATTAGTCCACGGGCCCTGCAATTGAAAGCCCTATGGAAACGCCTCCTTGGAGAGTTAGCCCATCCCCCTGAGCAGCCCCTGAACCCTGTCTGCATCTTCCCGAGCGAGTATGCACCCCAGGTGGTAACAATCTGTCAGCAAACCTGTCTTCCAAGTACCTCTGCACCGTCCAAGGCTGCGTCACGAATTCCATCCATCTCACCTGGCCATCGGGTAGCCCAGTGGTAAGGAATCTGCCTGCCAAGGCAGGACACTCGGGTTCAAATCCCTGACCACAGAGTGGCAAAGAGAGACACGACTTTGAGACGGAACACCACCCTCATCCCCCGCCCCGCCCAGCACTGGACCACCAGCAAACGATTCCTCTGGAGCTGCACATAACCCTATTTCTCCTTCAAGTTCACTTCTCCAGGCTGGCTCATCCTTCGGTCTATTCTTAGAAACAGTTCCCAACACCTCACATTCTTCTTAAATTAGGGAGTGTGGGGAATGCTGAGATAAGTCAATGTATTTACAATTTGTAGGCAAGGCGCTAATAATCATCAGCCTACAAGAATCTGCAAAGACTTGGCCAAAGGCAGGAAAGAATCATGAGTTATCACCCCTAGACCTGGAAAGGCCTCATCTCCTGCTTACATTTCTTTTTTTTTTTTTTTAAAAAGGATGACCTTGCAAATTACAGACTTATAAATTTAACTTCTAAATTTGGAAAGATACTAAAGAGGGAAAAGAAAATCATGAAATGAGCTTGCAAAATCTTAAAGAAGGCATTTACTATAAAAGAAGAAGTAGCTCTTGGCCGTGGAAAGTGAGTTCTGGTTTTTACTTTCCGCTATTTTTAAGTAAAAACTTTTATCTTCTACAGTGAGATCAAGAAATCATTTGCTCCTAAGGAAGTAATTCATTGTCAGATTTAATTTTCTTAATCAGCTATTATTTAGAGCATGAATAAAACTCATTAAGTTATGAGACTGGTACCATCTTTATCCAAAGATAAAATTAAATGCTCATATCAGTTTGGCTGTAAGATGTTCCTTATAAGAAAATATATTAGGAGGCAGAGGAGGTGGAGGGATTTTGGAGTCAGACCTGGGTGAGATTTCAGCCTTACTACTTGCTGGCTAATCTTAGGCAAATCAATCTCTCTGATCCCCTATTTCCTCAACTATGAATTAGTGTAAGTTGGAGATGATGACAATACCGTCAGGATGGTGGTGAGGGTTCAATGAGATGACATTTGTCGAAAGAAACATAGGGTATTCAACAGGGAACTGTCTCCCCTGGGAGAACATGGGTAGACCAGATGATAGGAGGACATTAGAGAAACTTCCCCTGAGATGGAGGAAAACGCAAGCGACTCCAACTTGTCTGAGCTGTTTGTGCTCAGACAGAGTCTCCTTTTGGAGGGAGTAGTGAGGCTATCCTTAAAATTGTGATGCGCTCTATTCGAGGAAAACTCTAATTAAAAAAGATACACGCACCCAGTGTTTCCAGTGCACCATTCACAACAGCCGAGACCTGAAAGCGATCTGAGTGCGCACGGACAGGCGAACGGATAAAGATGCGGAGCATACCCACAACGGACGGCTACCCAGCCGAGAAAAAGAG
>SJYC01106142.1:0-27439 GCA_006408675.1 Madoqua kirkii | reverse complement strand
GGTGGATAAATTCGGAGCTTGAGATTAATAACACAGACTGCTTTATGCAAAACAGATCAACAGCAAGATGCTACTGTACAGCAGAGGGGACTGTGCTGACTATCCGGTAGCCATAATGGAAAAGAACATGAAAACACACACACACACACACTCCGAACCGAATCACTTAGCTGTGCGCTGGAAACTAACACAACATTCTAAATAAACTTAAAAATAAAAGGAGAGTAAAATGATGCTAACATGCACACAAAGCAGACTGTGGCGTCCTGGCAAGGGAGCCGGGGGCTGGTCTCCTGAGTTACCTGGGAGGGTCACCGACACTAGCAGTTTTTTTCCATCTTTATTTCTGGGTCCAAGTTCTCTACACCAGACCTGCTCTAAGAACTCTCCCAGCAGACTGTCATTTCATCTGGCCTCCTCTCATTGCTGACACTCAGGGAAGTGGTCCAGGGAGGAGCAGGGAATGCTCAGGGCCACACAGAGAGTCCATGCAGCCCAGTTTTTAAGAATTCCAGAGACTTCCCTGGTGGTCCAATGGTTGACTCGGAGCTTCCAATGCAAGGGGCGCAGGTTCAATGCCTGGTTGGGGAACTAAGATCCCACATGCCGTGGGTGTGCAAAAATAAAAACTGATGCCCCCCCAAAAAAAATTCCATGATGAACAACAACCACAACAAAACGAATTCCAATAATAGCTCAGGGAGACTCTCTCCTCTGGAACCACGGCAAAGCCACACACATCTACTCGCGAATGGAGAAGTGGTGCGCGGCTGCACACTGCCACACAGCCTGCGCCCTCCCGGCCTGGCTGGCCCTGGTCTTGTGATCAGAGCCTTTGCATGCTCTCTGACCCAGGACAGGCCTCAGACACAACGTGACAGGATAAAAATAAGCGGCAGTCCACAGTCGAGAAAATCTAGAGACAGAAGCCCCAGCCTCCCAAACGGGGAAACTCTGGACATGTGTGACATCTCATCTCTGCCATGGGGAAAATAGATACTGGCTTCTGAATCACGCGATGAAAGGGCTAGGCAGGCTTATGGTTACAAAAGAGCTAGCACGTGCCTTGCCCACTGATTTCATCTACACCAGGCTTTCCAGAACTTTCTTTCTGAAAGGGTTTAAAAGGTTTTGGATCTGAAAACTGCAGGCCAGTTTTCAGAGTGGATGAGATCTTGTGATGAGAAACCTTTCCCTTTTCAAAGGCTTTCTTTACATAGAAGGTTTTGTTTACATTTTCTGAGTTTTCCCAAATGTGAAGGAACTGGAGGCCACAGTAGCTGGTGGAGGTGCGGAGAAGCCTAATTCTGGGCTCTGTTTGGATGCCACCGAGCTCTGTGGTGCTGGGCAGGCTGGCCAACCAGGGGGTGACGGTGCCCGGCACGGTGGTCGGCGTAGACGAGGCTTACTAAGGACTCCTGGCCTGCCTTTGCTCCGCAGGCCACCCGCCCTCCACCCATGGGGAGCAGGGAGCTGGAACGAGGCGGGGAAGGCAGGGGGAGCCTAAAATAACAGGGACGGGATGCCTTCCGGCAGTTTTAGCTGCACAAGCGGGAGCTGAGTCCCCAGGGGATGCCGACAGCTGCCTGAAAAGATTCCTTAACTCTTTCTGCAGAAAGACCTTAATTAACCGTCTAGTGCCTCAGAAGACACCCAGAGGTATTCAGAATGGGGCTTTTCTAAAAAGTGGGGCAGCCTCCCAGGAAACAGCTTAGCGAGGGTTCCTCATAAAGTTGAACAGAGATTTACCATAGCACCCAGCAAGGCCACCCTCTAAGTCTATCCCCGGAGAAATAAAAACCTGTGTCCATGCAGAAACTTGTGTTCACTGCAGCCAAGAGGCGGAAACAACTCTGCTATGTATCAGTGGATGAATGTGCAAACAAAATGCGGTATATCCATACGATGGAATATTATTTGGCCATTAACAAAATAAAGTGCTAAGGAAGTAAGTCAGAAAGACAAATAGCATATGATGTCACTTACACATGGAATCTTAAAAAATGAAACAAATGAATCTATTTATGGAACAGAAACCAACTCATAGACTTCAAACACAAACTTACAGTTACCAGAGAGAAAGGAGGTGGTTGGGGAGGGATAAATTAAGAGTTTGGGATTAACAAATACACACTACTATATATAAAAGAGATAATCAACAAGGACTTACTGAATAGCACGGGAACTCTACTTAATGTTCTATAATAACCTACATAGGAATAGAATCTGAAAAAGAAGAGATCGTGTATCTGTATAACTGAGTCACTTTGCTACAGACCTGAAACTAACCCTACACTGTAAATCCACTATATTCTAATATAAAATAAAAACATTTTAAAAAGCCTGAGGAACGCACTAGGAGTCATACGGTAATCACACTTACTCCCACCATTCACCAGTGGACCTGCTAGCATTTTTGTCATATTTGCATCAATGCTTTCCCGTCTTTCAAGAAAGAAAGGGGGGGGGCAGATAAACCATCTCAGATGAAGCTCAAACTGATACTGTCCTCCTCAGCTCAGTATCTCTTTTGAGCAAATGAGCAAGTCCATTAAAGGGTTAATATGTGGGGAAATCACTGATTCCTTCAACTGGGTTTTATGAAGGGCCTACTAGGAGCAAGACGCGACCTGTGGGATGCAGAGGCAGCGCGGCAGGGCTGGGCTTTCACTAATAACTGGAGCGTGCGCGGGAGGGGGCCGTTCAGAGACAGGAAGAAATGGCAACCACCGTGTGCCCCGGTTAGCTCACCGTGTTTGGCCAAATCAGAGGTTTGTGTTCTGTACTTGGATTGCCGTTCATCAGCACATCTCAGACACCCAGTCCGTCTACCCCCTTCAAGGCACTCGCTACCCAGCAATTGTGCTGTTAGGAAATTTTCAAAATAGGGGCTGTTGCCCAAATGGTGTGATTTTTGAGCTCTTGTAGATCTGCTATGTTATGGGACTCAAATTAGCTTAACCTGGGGAAAAAAACACACATACACACGTGAAAACTGGAACACTAGACAATCATCCCCAGGGACTCTAAAACAAAGGGTGTTAAGTGAGACGGGATGAAGAAGTGAAGAAGGGGGTGAACTCAGTAAACTCACAAGGATTTAAAATAGAAGGGAAGCCCGCAATTCCATCCTCTGAGGTCTGAAATCAAAGCTGGGCTGAAACGCCCAGCCTTTTGGGTCGGCCTGGGGGTGAAATGTAGGGAGGAGACTTTCAGAAGTGACTCGAGTAAACAGCTTTGTCTTTTCACGATTTGTTTGCACCATTAAAAAAAAAAAAAGCAAGTCAAGAATGAACGGTGGCAGTACCCCACCTTGTGTGAACGTTACGCTGGGAAGGGAAGCAAGGCTTTTGCTGCTGGGGAAGCAGTCTTTTCGAAGGAGATCACTGTACCTGAAATGTAGGTAGTTATAAAAATGGCATTAATTTGCTTAGACCCAGAGATTTTCACAGGAGAGCAACTAGCAGAAAACATTATGAAAATGTCCGAGAGGACTGGTAATTGAGTTGATTAGTATGACCTTGGTTATGAAGGTAATAGAGGAGGGACCGGTGCTTAGGCTGAGTTATAACCCTGCTCCCGGTTCGGCGATGGGGAGTGAGGGATGTAATTTGTTCAGACTGACTCGGAGTGGCCAAGCCTGCCTCTGACAAAGTAATGCACTGACCAGCCGAGCTTGGCCTGTGCCTCTACCCTGACAGGGTAAACAGGACAGGGTCACATCAGAAATGATGGACCGGGCTTGCGGGCTGGCTCTCTGCACAGATACGCTGTGAGCAGCATCTTCTGGACACTCAGCCCTGAGAAGCCCTAACTCACTGCCTCTGAACTACCGGAGAGGGAAGAGAACACGACTGCTCCCCAGCTGAAACAAAACAAAGCAAACCACCAACATAAACAAAGAATAAACATCCCGAGAAGGTCTATGCTGAATTCACACTGGCTCTGTTTTCTGTATTTTTTTTTTATAGGCATTTATGAAGCAATATGCCACTGGCTGCGGTGGGAAATTTAGCTGCATTAATCATAAGTAAGGATGCTCCAAAGCCCATGTTCTTTCCACTACAGCCGCTTGAAAAAGGCCAGTTTCTCCCAATAACACACCCACATGGACAGGAAGTTGACTCTGCGATCCTTTGTTCCACCGCTACTGACTGGGTGGGGTCGATGATTCCCAAGGTGCTTATGCTGATCGAAGGAGTCACGTGCATTGTAATCGCTGGTACACAAGTTCATGTCCTGGCAGCTCCATCCACTTTCAGAGCTCGGATCATCCTCTTTCTCAAGTTCACTGGAGGAAGGGCTCTTATAGGGAGCCTGGGATGACGGGTACTGCAGAAACAGATATGGTGCCCACAGAGCCCCTCAGATACAGGTCACCAGTCTGTACAGGCAGGTTGTGAGCATTGCAGGCATCCTACTCCTCGTGAACACGTATCAGATCCGAACCAGAGAGCTTTACTGGTGAAACACAACAGAGTATCACTGTGCACATGTCCCCCCCACCCCGGGCGTGTGCGTTTGTGTGCACGCATGGGTGTTTGTATGTTTCCTGAGTCTCCGATCTCAGGGCTGGGGCGACAGAGATGACACGGGGCCCAGAAGCCCCCTGTCTCCTTGCCTCTGTCACCAGGCTTGCTGACCCTCCAGTGAGAAGGACCTGACCACCACATGCGAGTGGAATAAATTATCGCTGACACTCCAATATTTAATTATGCAGCTGTCAGAGCGGCCCTTTTGAAATTCATTTTAATAAAGCGGGAACTTTCCCTTTCAAGGTTAGAGTGAGGGGAGTCACCTTTGGTGTCAGCTGGAGGTCTCCACCATGAGCTCCGCATTCTGGCTCCGGACGCCTGTCACTTGGCCTGATAGAAGGGCCTGATAACAGCCCTGATGCCTGGTGGCCGCCCCTCCAGCCCCCTCCCCCCGTCCCTGCCTGAATGAACATCCTTCATTTAAACCCACAATAATGAGGACCTCAAAGTCAGAGAGGCGGGCACAAGGGCAGCGTGGCGGGGGGTGGAAATGGCTTCTTCTTGTAAAACTCACTCAATGGGGAAGCGGCAGTCTAAAAGCAATCGTGGCCATCTCCCTGCTTTAACTGGTTAAACAGAAATATTTAACATGGTGGAAGAGGGGAGAAAACGAAAACAAAAACCCAAGCAACCCTGGGGTAAGGGAGGGGCACCAGACACTGGCACGCCTCCACTGCTCGGGCTCCCAGACTCGGGAAAGAGACAGACAAGTACGGGTTTATACTTTGCTAGAAAATAGAGAACGGTGTCGTAGTTTTGGCAGCTTGATCTCTGGGCCATAAAGTTGCCCTGAGGAAACGCTTTTATCTGGGCAAACCATGCGAATGGGATGAAGCCTGCCTATTGTGTACATGCCTAAAGTCTGTGTTTAGCCTGTGCTTCTCAATGTTTGCATGTAAACCATGCCTACAAGGACCTAGACAGGAAAACGGGGTGGGCAAAAGAAAGGAGAACAACTCGCTGCAGATGGCCAGGCTGGGGCCTTTCTTCTCTCTTCTTCCATCTCTCCTCTTTTTCCCTTTATCTCCCATACTACACTCTCTTCCTTACCTTTACTTTCCTTCTCTGTTTTTCTCCCCTTTGTCCCCCTTCCCTTTCTTTCCCTTTAATACCATGGTTAATATTTACTGGTCACCAGCTGTTTACTGAGCATCGTCCCCAGTGCTCTGCACGCTCATCTCTTGCAGGGTGCCAAGCAACCCTGTAAGTTAGGTGCCTTAATGACTGCCCCCTTTTACACAGGGGGACACGGAAGCCCAGGGAGACGGATGATCCTCTCCAGCATCACTCAGACCACAGCCAGCACATGGAATCCACGCAGACGCCAACGCATTGAAGACACTTCACGGTCAGCTGCTGTGGATTCCTTCTCTTTCTCTGGTCTCTTCCTTGCTACCTCTTCTTTTCCTCCTTCCTCCCCTCTCCCCGGGCCCCTCCTTCCAGGGTTTGTATACACGTGCCTCTCACGAAATATGTAACAGCTCCAAGCGAATGCACACAGAGACCCGGCTCACACACACAAGCTGTGACACTCGCCAACAAACACTAGTTTTGGAAAGAGGCCGCGTCCCGTGTGGGGTGTGTGTGTGTGAGACTGCTGAAAGGTGCTGTCTTTAAACCATAAGTCATAACCAGATCTGTCCACAAGCACTCTTTCTGGGAGAAAACACCCTTTGCCTGGAGGCTGGGAATGTGACTGTTGAGATGAATCACAGACAAGCGGGAGGCAGAAAGCAATACTTCTGTCTCCACTCGACAGCTCTTGGGGGAGACCTGCTTCGCAGAGGCTTGGGGGAGTGCCCCAGACCCAGCCAGAGCCCACGGCCAGCTCCCCCAGAACCGAGGGCGGCTGGTGTGTGGGGTGATGTTTTCCTGAACTGTCGCGCTCCTTAATGGGGGCTCCGGATAGCAAAGGACACAGGGCCCCAGCATGGCCTGCAGAAATCACGAGGGCGAACCTGACCCCTCCCCAGGCCAGCTCGTGATTGCGTGCTGCGCTCCAGGTGTCAACCCCTTTGTTCCACAAAGGCCAGCGAGTGGTAATGGAGGCGTGTGTGCCGTGTACGTCTGCCATCAACCCTGCCCATAGAGGGACCACCAGCACCCCTGGGCTGGGCGGCCTGAGAGTTAGTGTCCTATTCGCAGGTGAGGCTGGGAATGAAGAACCGGCCAGCCAACGCGGGAGACACAGTGACCCGGGCTCAATCCCTGGGCCAGGAAGAGCCCCTGGAGAAGGGCATGGCAACCCACTCCAGGATTCTGGCCTGGAGAATTCCATGGACTGAATAGTCCATGGAGTCGCAAAGAGTCGGACATGACTGAGCGACTTTCACTCACACTCATTCCAGTGTTCTTGCCTGGAGAGTCCCATGGACAGAGGAGCCTGGCGGGCTCCATTTGCTGAAGGTCATTCAGCTGCTGCAGGATGCAGGATGGAGAGAGCAAGGGGAAAGAGCGCGGCCTCACCCCAGCAGCAAGGCTCTTTAAATCCCACATGGTATTCCCATCTCCTTCCCTCGCATCCTGGAAGTGAGTCCAGAATCACCTGTCTTCACTTGGCAAATCTGTTTACTGAGGTCTGTGTTTAATAACGCAAGGACATCTGTGGGTGGGGGGAACGTGCAATGATCACACATCACGGCAACTGAAACAGCAGGAGCAGGGCAGGACCAGGAACAGACACCTTCAGCCAACTAGATCAGGTGACACGCTACCTATGTGCACGTGCCTATACTTGGGTCACGTGTATTTCATGTATGTGTACACGACTGAACAACCACAAAACATGCATGTTATGCATGTACCTACAGACACGCATGCATGCACATACACATTTTTTTCTTTAATTTGCACTATCATTGTCCCCATTTCATTTCTAAGGAAACCAAGGCTCAGAGAAGCTAAGTACCTGGCTCAGGATCATATGGGAATAACTGATGAGCCAAGTCAGATATAACAATCTATTTGACCCAAAGCTATTGCTCTGGAAAGAAAAAAGTACCTAAAATTAAGCCAAACAAAATATGTCCATGGTGCCTCTACACCACTTGAGAATTTACATAACTGTTTCAAGTATATGGTTTCATTTAATTTTGATGACAGTCTAGGGAGTGGCTATTACTGATACCAGTGTTGAGTATTTATCCGACCCCTATTTTACAAATGACAGAATCATGGGGCTGGAGGTGATGTGCCTAGTCCAGGGGGCAGCAGCCAACAGCAGGGAGTAGTGGTTGTTTAGTTTCTAAGTCGTGTCCGACTCTTTGTGACCCCATGGACTGCAGCCTGCCAGGCTCCTCTGTCCATGCGGTTTCCCAGGCAGGAAACCTGGAGGGGGCTGCCACTTCCTCCTCCAGGGGATCTTCCCGCTGCGGACTGAACCTGCGCCTCCTAAGTCTCCTGCTTTGACAGGTGGGTCTTTACCACTGTCCACCCTGGACGCCGACAGGGAGACCTGGGACCAGAAACGTGGGGTCCCGTCTTGTTGCCCCTGCCCTGCCCAGTGGCTGGGCAAGCCCGCGACACCCGTGTGCTGAGACAGTCTTCCCACTGAGGCTCTCAGAACCGCCAGCTCCCTTCCTGAACAAACAGCAGAGCGTGGACGCGGACGTTCCCAGCCTTGGGGGCTTGGCCCCCAGTCCAGCAACTCCTCTGCCAAGTGAATCCAGACAGCGTTCTCTGTGACGCTTCTCTCAGGGCAAGTGGGGGCAGCTTTGCAAAGCTGTTGGCAGCAGCCGCTCATCGGGGCTACTGTGGTCAGAACGAATGAGGGGTCGGAGCCGGCCCCGAATCCCAGGACCCCCCAGGTACGCGTCCTGGTGCCAGGGGTCCGAATGCCCCTCCTTCCCGCCTCTCTCGACAGGCAGAACCTGGAGGGCCGAGAGGGAGAAATAAATCCTGACTCAACGAGAAGGATTAGAAAGTCACCTAGCATGAGCCGAATTCGCACTCCACAGATTTTTCTCGACTGAGTAAATTTAAAGAAATAAAACTAGATTGAGCATGAGTTTAATACTGGCTGCTATCTTTTGCTCTGCTCTGCTCAGTGGCTTGTTAAATATGAAAAGATTTGCCCTGCGAGGAGACATGGAGAGAGGGGAGCTCTGGGGGACACCCCCACCCCGCCACCCTGCCCCTCCTCTTCACAACCTGGGTGAGATGGGGACCCTGTTGCCCGAGTGCCCCGGTCTTGTGTGCACAAGTCTCAAATACGATCACCGTATCACCGCTGTCTCTTAATAGAAGGTGTGATATAAAAAGCTCATTCGAGATGCCAAGAGTTTCCCTTTTCTGACCCTGGCTGCCTGAGAGGCAAATTGCATTAGAAAATGACATGCCATTCATCTCGTGAGTACTTGCAGGAACATTTAGCTAATTAAATGATTAATAAATTTAACACTGCTTTATAATTTCATTTAGCTGTGTTGGAGATCGCACGGTGAGCTGCGTATCACCGAATGAGATTAGGTGGGAGTGAGGGTTTCAGAGGCTGCCCTGGTAATTGAGATTAGTCTATTACTATGGTGACCTTTTTAACTTTTATATTCTCTTGTTAAAGCGAAATAAAATTTTATTCACTTTTAAGGAATATTTACTTAGAGAAATTTACATGAAATTAAAGAAACACCAAGCCTGGAAGCCTACTGGGGCCAGAATCCATGCACTATTTCCTTTTTAATTTTCAGAGCCCCTTTAGGAAATTGTTCCTGAGCTGAATGGAGGCAGAGTGAAGAATGGCGTGTTTGGGGGGCAGTTTTTATTCATTCATTCAGTGAATGCCGAGTTCCTGCTGCGCCCTGGGCACACACTTCTAGGCCCTGGTACCAGAGCGGCAAGCATGACCGAGGTCTCTGCTTTCCTAGAACTTCTAGTAGCAAAATACAGATGAAAGGCAATTGAATGAACAACAAAATAGCAGAGGCTGATAACAAGCACAAGGCAGAGAATTAGACGAGAAGGCTTCTAAGTAGGCTGGCGAGCTAGAGAGGATCTCTCTTCAGAGGCGACAATTACATTGGGATCTGAATCATAAGCAGCAGTCAGCCATGAAAAGCTCGGAAGGAAGAGCACACCCTAACGCTGTGTGAAGGTCCCCAGGGCGAAGGTCCCCAGGGTGAAGGTCCCCAGGGCGAAGGTCCCCAGGAGGTGACGTGTGAGTCTGGGGCATCTGAGGGACGGAGAAGACTGCAAGGCTGGGAGCTGAGAAGCTGGAGGTAAGGCAGCAGACGCAGGGAGGGCCAGACTAGGAGCAGAAGGCCAGGCTAGACCACAGTTAGGAGGCGGGACATCTTCAAGCAGGGGAGGCAGGAAGTCATCAGAGGGCCGCGGGCACTGAGGCTGTCTGTCAAGTGATTCCATCCAAACCAAGTGCTTTGCCGCCATTAAGAGGGTGGCTGGGGCTTCTTTCTAAGCTTTTTAAGAACAAAAGGGCTGCTTTCATGTCCCTCAACTTCAGTTTTTTTTTTTTTTTTTTTCGGTCTTCTGACTTGTGGGATCTTAGTTCCCCGACCAGGGATCGAACCCATGCCCTTGGAACTGAAAGCGCTGAGTCTTGCTGCTCGTCAAATGAAAACACTAACTGGGGTTTGACTACGTCCTGGATGCTACAGAGATGGGATTAATCCCGACTGACTCTAATGTGATCCTCCCTCCTACAGGCCTGCAGAGAGAAGAGAGTCTGCAGCCACTTTATACAGGAAGACAGAGACACAGCTCATGAGACTTGACCAAGGGTGCGTGGTTCTTAAGTGTCAGAGCTGGGAATAAAACCCAGAGCTGAGCTGGTGTGGTTCGTAAATCGAGAGAAGGAAAGATCAGTTTCCTTCCTGATGATATGAGCTAAAAACTGCATCTTAACAGACGTCTGAGCAATTCTGTTCTGTCCTGCCAAACGGGTTTGGAATTTGCTGTTGCAATCTGTTGCTCAACCACATTCTCTGGGATCTACTTTGGCCAGTTTCTCTTCCAGGGATATTTACCCTGAATTCCCCCTAATATCTCAAGTTAATACACATACACAGAGAATGTCTCAAGAAACGTCTGGGGCCGTTTCACTAGGGGTCGCACACTGTTTTTCTGGAATGAGGGCCGATTCCTCGGAGTGTTCCAACAATCAAAGAGCTTCCCTCTGCTGACACTTGCTCACATTGTGCAAATCCACATGTTTAACAATCCAAAGTTTTTGCTGTTAGTGGCTGTTGATTTTTATCTGCCCCCCCGTCCCCCCTCCCCCCACTGCCGCTTCCTACAAAGCCCATGGAGGAGATGAAATAAAAGGTCTTCCTTTCAGCAAGTGTTTCAACTACAGAAGTTTCCATTTCAGGTAACTGCGCATACATCCCTTGGATATTCGTAAGACTCTGAACGCATACATACCCTAAAAATTTGCAATCCTCTGATACCTGCTGTAAACTCTCAAATTTGTGAGCAATTACCTTTGTAAGCAGTGTTTCTGGAAAATAACATCTGTGTGTGATTCACTCTTTTTTTTTTAACTTGTTAATTGTCTGGCTGTTAACTCTGACTACTAACTAATCTTATGATCTTACGGCTTCAGAATTTGCAATTCCTCTTGCAATGTCTCCTACTTGGTGTGCAAAATTTGGACACACCTGTGTAATTAAAATATTTTCTGCTTAAAAAAAAAAAAAAAATCCCAGTCTGTGAGGCTTACAGACAATTACATTAGCACCTGCTAGCAGTAACAGAGAAATAATGAGTAGCAAGAACACATACATGCTAGTTTTGAAGTAGGGGTGACCTGCCTGATTTTCTAGAAACTGCAAGCTCAATATTTGACTCCTTTATTCTTGATAATGTGTAACGTGACTATGTGAGTTACAAGTGCTTCGGTGCTTTAAACATTTCTTTCATCTTCATGAGATGTTCAGAAGTCACCAGAGAGGTGTGAGCCTACATTCCCTTTAAGCTGAACTTTTCCCTCCCTTCTTCCCTTCCTTTCTCATACACATCAGCCCACTATGAGCCTCTTGCCACACCGGGTGCTGAAGATAAGAGGAAAGAGAGTTCTGGCTTCCTAGGGGTTTACAGTGCAGCCCTCTCTCTTCAAGATGTGACCCACGGGGCATCCTCGTTGGCAGCTCCCGGGAGCTCTTAGGGACACGGAATTCACGTTCCACCTCAGACGTCCTGACTCCGAGTGTGCACTTCCCAGGAGGATCTCTCATTGACCTGTGGGCATACAGAGCCAGAGAGGCCTGGCCGCAGACTCCCCAGGCCAGAGGTCTGCTGTCTGGGGCAGGCAGGCCAGAGTCAGGCAGCCGTCTGGGTCTGCTGTTGCTGCTGCTTGCTAACTTTTCACTGTCGGTGATCTGGGAGTGATTTTTTTACATTTTTAAATGGTTATATTTTCAGTGACTCTATGACTCCTTACTTCTATTTTAAAAGCCTCCACTTTGTCTCTTGGACTGCAAACTCTATAAACTCTTTACTTCTTGGCTTTTTAAGCAAAAGTCTGCCAACCCGTTTTGGAATCTAGATGAATCTAGAACCCGAGGTCTGGATGAAGGCATGGAGGAAAGCTATCTTTTGAATAAGTGTGGCACCATGACACCGAAAATATCTGTCAGACTACCGTATGTCAGATTCAGGGGGACTATATAGCTTGTTTTTTATTGTCTGCTTTTACAAAAACCATCACATATCCTCAACAGGAAAGCTGGTTCTGAGAGCCTGTCTCTGGGAATAAACGAACTTGCAAAAGCTACAAGTGTAACATGAATTTCACTGCTCACACGCAGAGATCCATTAGCTCCCAAAAAGCAGTTCTCAGAATCGGAAACACCCTAAAATACGAAAATCAGTGTAACTGGTTTCACCAAGGTTCCTATAAAAGTAACGAATAGCAAATTAAAGATTGCTGTTTTATCACACACACCCATCTGCAAAAGGGCAAGGGCTGTGTTTTAAGTTGTTCCAAACATTTTTAGTTTTTCCAAATTCAGAAAACAAAACACTGCCATTTGCTTTCCCCATCATTAAAAATAAACAACAAACACACACACACACAAAACTGGTTACATCCATTTGACTGAATTAATGTTTTTGGCAGAGAGTTTTCTTTGTTAATAGGTATATATCCTTATCCATGAGCGATCGATTAAACTAAGTGAGCACAGTATGGGGCCAGCGTTGAGGATGGATAAGGACAAAAAAAGAAGAGGAGTGAGAACTGAAATCAGAGCGGAGAGGTGGGAAAAGCAAGATCAGACAATCTTCCGAGAGAGACTCAAATGGGGAACAAGGGCTTTTTCCACAGGCTCAGAGTCCTGCCTACTGTCTAGCTGACAATAAGTAGATGCTCGCTGCGCTGGATGAAACTGAAAGCAGTGAGCGGGTGTGGATGTGCAGGGGCAAGACCCAAGGTCCCCACTTCTCATATGCTGCCGGGGCTCTGACGCTGAGCAAACGGGAGCCCGTCATTGGAAGGTCATCTGGGAAGCTCCGCTCCGCTGCTTGGAACAGGGGCACGGGGGAACCAAGGCTCTCTGGCCCAGGGCCCGGGGCTTTGCTCTCTCCTCTCCTGAGCACCACGTGCTTGTGAGCATGGTCCCAGCCAGCACCTTGGATGACAGGGACGATGGTGTGGACATCAAGAGGCCTCGGGAAAAACGACTCGAAGCTGAGGGGCTGCCCCTTGGCCAAGCGCAACGTCCCTGAGTGTAGACCGCAACCTGTTCTTTATTTGAAAGCATCGCCCTGAAAAAGCAGACACTCAAAGCAGAACCAAACAAAAACAGGCGACATGCAGGCCGGCTTTTGCTGGCTTCCAAACGGCACTGGCAGGAACCAAGCCAGGCACAGGATGAGATTAAGGCCCATGATGATTCCCGACTTGTGATTAATGTGGTTGTAGCCAAAGTCAGGCTCCTCACTGCCTTTCGGGGGGGAGGTAACTGACGGTGTGCAGGGATTAATAGCACCGTTCCCCAGGCTAACACACGGTCTGCACTTCCAGAAACGCCGTGACTGTGGGCTGCTCCTGAGGGATCTATGTATGATGGCAGAAGCCGCTGCCCGGGACATCTCCCCGACACCTAACCAAACACCCACAGACAGAAAGGGACTTGGCACGACTTCCCGCTCACTCAGAGGGCTGCTCAGAGTGCCTCAACAGACTCCACCTTCCAGAAAAATCACACAGGGGCCTTTCAACCCTGGTGAGCGGAAGCCAGACAGGGCAGGGTTCACATCCCTGCACTGGAACTTCCTAGCCCGACACGTCTCTTCACTCGGTCTCAGCTTCCTCCTCCCTAAATGGGATTTTTAGGAGGTTAAATGGGAAATACAGCAAGGTCCAGACACAAAGCATGTACGTGCTCAGCGGATCTAGGGTTTGCTCATCTTGTGCTTAAAGAAGCCAGGCTTGTGCTCATGGGATGCATGCTGCCTACTTATTTTCCCGACTTTACCCAGGTATCCTGTATTCTCCTTCTGCCTAGTGTCACCTCCTCCAGGAAGCCTCCCCTGATCCTCCCAGGCTAGGAGCTGTCCCCTCTTTCCACTGCCTCCTGAACCCTGGGATGACGTCTATCACTATTTTTAACTCAAAGAGTGGAACCAAGCTCCTCATGGTTCTGTCTCCCTGGGAGTGACCTCAGAGGAGTTGCCTTCATCTGGGCCCCAGTGCTGGCCCCTCCCAGACACATGAGAGGTGCTGGAAGTCAGCTGAACTGGAAAAGAGTGGCCCGTGTTTTGCATGCAGTAAGCTACACTTCTGGTTTTCTGCTCTTGTGGGGCATGGCTGGGCAGGTGCTTTTAAAGCTCCTGCCACATGGCTTTGCCTCCAGACCACTCCTCTGCTCTCAGTTCAGGAAGAGCCTGTTCAGCTCAGACTCCAGCTTGGTCCAGCTGGCCTGCGCCCTGCTTGGTACCATCCATCATCCGATCTGTCAATATGGGTCAGCGAATCCTGCTCCCTGGGGCCAATGGCCTTGCATAGCGCAGCAATGCAAACAGCAGTTCTAAGGAGATGTGGAGAGACATGAATTTCCTGACCATCTTCTATAGGAAAAGGCAGAAGACAAACTTTTCAATGGTACTGGAGGAAATAGTCCAAGGTGTATGGCGAGACCAAGGCCTTCTATGACCCAACTCACGATTAATTTGGTGCCAACAAAAACGAGTTTTTCCCCCTTATCACAGGGATCCTTTGTTGGCTTTTTAAGACCCAACCCAGACACATACTATTCACATGTGGTTATTTCATGGCTCAACCAACAGAAAAGATAAATAAAGGCAATTCCCAAATCACAGAGGGGAGGATTCTAATCATATTAGAGTCAAAACTTCAGTGTCAAGGCAGGAGGCCACCTATTTCTTGCAGTTCCAAGAACTATGGGATCACACAGAGCCATCAGGGGGCCCTGATGGGTCAGGGGCCTGTCAGCCAGCCCGAAGGGTGTTCTGAGACCAACACGACCCCAACAACAAAAAACTGATTTCCTTCTTTGAACAACCAGCCTGGCCTCCACGTCCTGCCTTATGTTGGTGAGAAAGGCAGGCAGATCACGAGCTGACAGTGAGTCCCGGCGGCTCAGCAAGCTGGAAGCTAGCGCTCAGGTGTGTACTGGCCACGTGCAAACCCACGTGTCTCCAGCCTGCATGCTAGCCCTGCAGGAGGAGGGATACCGCCCGCAATGCCAAGGAGGGCTGGACCCACCGTAACCAGAGAAGGCGCACGTGTTCCCAGAGCCCAGGAGAGATGAGAACCTGCAGATTCGGGAGAGCAGACCCCACACTCACTTAGTGACTGGTGTTTCTAACACCTTCCCAGTGCTCCCTGCAAAGGGAGGATCCTTCGCTGGGAACAGACCCCAAAGACAGTGGCAGGTCAACAACTGCAGGGAAGACTGGTCCCAGTTCCAAGTGGCTCCTGGAGGTGGGGACGCAGGATGTAGCGCCACTTTCACAGGTGGCCCTGTAATATATAGAAAGCCAGGGCCACGCTTCCTGGGGAGAGCAGTCTTTCCTCCTTAACGTGAAAGGGACAGATTTATACATTTAATAAATGTGCCAACTGCAGGCTGACTTTTATAAAATGACAAACTTTAAAAAGGGGAAGTAATTCTCTGTGGAATGTCGTACGAGGCCTCCGATCGGAGAGAAATGGAAGGGGCTGAAAACGTAGAGTGAAAAAAAGCCTTCTCTATCAGTGATAGCAAAATGAGGTCCGGCAGGCTGAATCTGGCCTGTGGATGTATTTTATTTAGCTTGCTCCAAGTTGGCTCATGCCATGGATTCACTGCCAACATTGAGAAATTGGATGAGTCCATATTTCCAGGTTCTCTGGAAAAACGGGAAGTTCTAGCAAAAACAGACTGATTTCCACTTGGAGTATTCAGTTGGCATTTAATAATGGCTGGTCCTATAAAGAGGACATCGACACAACCTGTGACAAACTTTCCACTCTCTTTCACATTCCGGCAACGTGGGTGTGGGGTCATTTACCATCTGATTCGCTTATTCTACTTGACTGGGACCTACAGGCGTCTGTGCTAGTCTACACCTGATAACTGCTGCTTATGAACAGGTTTTTATCTCCAAGTTCCTGTGCATGAGTCACAGATAAACCAACAGGCCACATTTAGCGTGAATCTCCTCACCTCGGAGCAGGAAGGCACTAGAGGACAAAGTTCGGGGCTACTGGGTGGTATATAGAGTTATGTTCCCGTAAGTCTCTGGTCTGGAGAAAGGACCTCCTCCACCAGTAACGAGATATCGCCACATTCCATCTTCAACTACAGGGAGCCTGTGCAGAACCAGCCTTGGTGCAACTGGATTATCACCAGGGAATCATACCTGTCAGTGTTCTGAGTGGCTTAAATCCTTGGCCAGGGAAGTATGTTCCTTCTGGGTTCCCACGGCAAAGATAAGGGGACCCTTTTTGCCTACACATGTGACGTTACTGGTTGATGGCATGTGAAGACCCCCTTTCCAGTGGGTAGATGGTAGATAAGCGGATGGATGGGCACAAACCTCTAGCACGAATGCTACACTCAACATTCACTCTGCAAGACGGCAGGCTGAGTGCAGAGGGGGCACCAGTGCCAGGGGAACTGAGTACTGTGAGGGCAGGGCTGGTCACTGGCCTGCCCTAACCCACTGGCTGTGGGCCTAAGTGCAGTCTGGGGCTGGATGCCAGCAGAGGGGGAAGGACACACTACGATACAGGCAGGCAGATGATCTGTGAGACTTGAAATGCTTGCTGACTTTTCAGGCTGAGCTCCAGAGTAGCTGATGGGGACCCAGTAGAGACCAGCCCATAAATAGGGAGCTACGTGACGCGCATCCACTCCTAACAGAAAAAAGGGAACCTAACCAGCAAACGTTTATGAAGTGTCCTCTTCATGAGAAAGCTGAACTGAAATGGATGTTTGCTGAACCAAAATCAGTGGACTATTAACAAAACGATGGTAAACTGAATCTAAAGATGCATAGAAAGACTTATATGAGATGAATGGAATTTATCCCAGTGATGCAAGGCGGGTACCATATTCAGAAATCAATGAAATCTATCACAGAAACAAGTTGAAACAAAAACTTATATCAACCGAGACATAAAAAGCACATAACAAAATCCAACACCCATTCATGATTTAAAAAAAAACAAAGCTCTTAGAAAATTAGGAATAGAGGATAATCACCTCAACGGAGTACATTAAAGAAAACAACCTATAGGTGACATCACATTTAACGGTGAAATAGTAAGTGATTTTTCCCCCTAAGACCAAGACAAAGGCAAGGATGTCTTTCCTCTCTCTCTTATTCAATACAGCATAGGAAATTTTAGCCACGGCAATATGGCAAGAAAAAGAAATAAAAGGTATGCATACTGGAAAGGAAGAAATAAAACTCTGTTTGCACTTGAAAAGATTGGTTACACAGAAAATCCTAAGGAATCTCAGAACAAAATAAAACAACACTTCTAGAACTAATAAATGAGTTCAGCAGGATCACAAGATGCAGGTTCGGGGGTTCAGTTCTGGGATCAGGAAAAGCCCCAGGAAGAGCAAATAGCAACCTACTCCAGTATTCTTGCCTGAAACATCCCATGGACAGAGGAGCCAGGCAGGCTACAGTCCATGGGGTCACAAGACAGTCAGACATAAGAGCTAGATCAACACACAAAATCACATTTCTATATACTAACAATGAACACGTGGAAACTGAAATTAAAAGCAGAGTTTTACTGACAATCACCCCAAGGAAAATGCAAGACTTGTGTACACACTCATTAGGCCTATGTTTACTAAATGAAGTGACATGCCAAGTCCATAGCATAATAGAGATGCCCATTCTCCCCAAGCTACAGGTTTAATGAGATTTCTATCAAAACTAAAGCAAGGCTTTTGGTAGACACACACAAGTATATTCTAAATTTATATGAAAATACAGACATTAGCATAGCTCAAAGAATCTTTATAAAAATGAATACAATGGGAAAAATCCCTTCATTTAACATCAAGATTAACTTAGCTACAATGATCAAGAGAGTGTATTAACTGGAAGAATGATAGACCTATAGATAAATGAAACAGAACAGGGAACCCCAAAATTGACCAACACAAATATGCTCAACTGATTTTAGATAAAATTTCAAAAGCAATTTGATAGTGGAAGAATAGGAAAGTTTTTCAACAAATAGTGTTAAAATAATCAGCTATCTGTAAGCAAAAAATAAAAATAAAAAAAAGACCCTTCACACCTTACACCAAAATTAACAAAAGATTTATCATGGATATACATGTAAAATGTACAATAGTGAAACTTCACTGGGAGAGGAAGGAGAAATTCTTTAGGATCTAGGACTAGAAGGAGATTTGACAATAGAAACTTGATCTATAAAAGGAAAAAATTACTAAACCGAACTTCATCAAAATAAAAAAACTTTTCTTTTGCAAAAACCCATGTGAAAAGGAGAAAGAGACAAGGTACAGAAGAGAAGAACATATTTGTGAACCCCATATCCAACAAAAACCTAGTGCCTAAAATATAGAAAGAACTCTAAAAAACTCAACAGTAATAAAATAAACAATTCAATTAGAAAATGGGAAAAGTCATGAATAGACACTCCACCGAGGAAGAGACACAGATGGCAGATACACACAGGGAAACATGTTCAACATCATCAACCATCAGGAAAATGCAAATTAAAAACCACAATGAGGTATCACCGCACACTTACCAGGATGGCTAAAATAAAAAATAGCAACAACACCAATTGCTGGTGAGGATACAGAGAAGCTGAATTACTCATACTTTACTGGTCAGAATGTAAAATTATACGGAAAAACTCGACAGTTTCTTACAAAACTAAACGTGTAGTTACTACACAGCCCGTTGACTGCAGTTATGGGCATTTATCCTAGAGAAATGAAAACTTGTGTTCACACAAAAACTGTTCAAGAATGTCGGTAACAGCTTTACTCTTAACAGCCGAGTCCAGACCCAACCCAGACTTCCTTCAATGGGGGAATGATTAAAAGAACTATGGTTCACGTAGAATACACCCCAGAATACTTCCCAGCAATAACAAGGAACAGACTACTGACACGTGCGATAATGGGGATAAATCTCTGGGGAATGGTGCCGAGTGAAAATAGCCCATCCTAAAGAGGTCACAGCGCTTGCTGCTTCTGCCAGGGGCTCCCATCTAAGCACTAAGGGCTTTGTTTCACTCTCTTCACTCCCCTAAATAAAAGTTCTACGAGGGCAGAGCCCACACCCGTCTTTTTGACCATCTGATTCTCGAGACTTCCCATCATTTGAACCAAGCTGCCTAGCACGCAGTCATTGAATGAATGCGCCTTCATTTAAGTGTGCTGGCTACTCTATCTCATTTTAATCTTGATGCCAACTCTGGAATGCCCATTATCTCTCTTTAATCCCAAGGAGAGTACGGGATAGTTTCCAAGGGGTTAAATGGCCTGCGTAAACCATGAACTACCTGTGAGTCTTTCAAGCCTTGTTATGACTCTGAATCGCAAGACCTGTCCGAAGTGCCACACAGATCAGCGACGTACCTGTGCTCAGAAACAGCAGCACACTGCAGTAAGAGCCAGTTGTTACACAGAAATACGGGATAGAACATTCCCATCACAGAATGAACAGCGTCGATCGGAAGACTCGGAGAAGGGCAGATGTGGTAGGTTTAAAGACCCACCTCATGGGCCTCATGGGAGGTCTCTCTGGTTAAGAGAGCATTTTCAGGACCAGGCCAACACCCCAAGCAAAAATGACTCAGTGATAAGGAACATGAGTCAGTGGCTTCCTTCTTTTTTTCCTTGTGTATTATGTTTAAGGTAACATGATCCAAGAATGTATTCAGCTAAATTCTACATCAACTTTCTTTCTACTTCCTTAGAGATGCAGGTTACCTGAATATATGAGATAAAATGGAGCACGTTACTTCGGTTAAAAAATCCCCAAGTTCTGTCCATGTTTATTTGGTAAAAGGTGTGTACATTGGAAAAGGCATTGACTTCAAAGTTTAGCTTGTGCTCACTGACTCGAGGTAGTAGACATTTTATAGTAAAATTATACGGTAACACGGGCTTTCTTTGTAGCTCAGTTGGTAAAGAATCGGCCTGCAATGCAAGGGGACCCAGGTTTGTTCCCTGGATTGGGAAGATGCCCTGGAGAGAGAAATGGCAACCCACTGCAGTATTTTTGCCTGGGAAATCCCAGGTACAAAGGAGTCTGGTGGGCTACCGTCCACGGGGTCGCAGAGCGGGGAACAACTGAGCTGCTAAACCACCGCCATATGGCGACACTGCAGAAAGCGGATGATTTCACCAAATGTCCTTCAACAAACTGTAATTCTTCACACAGATACTCGATTACTCTAACTGAATGCATTCTTAAATACTTTATAGTTTGCTTAATATTTTGAAAGAAGTCTATTTCCATCCTTAATTACTACTAGTAGAGGGAACGGAGAAGGCAATGGCACCCCACTCCAGTCCTCTTGCCTGGAAAATCCCACGGATGGAGGAGCCTGGTGGGCTGCAGTCCATGAGATGGCTAAGATTCGACATGACTGAGCGACTTCCCTTTCACTTTTCACTTTCATGCACTGGAGAAGGAAATGGCAACCCACTCCAGTGTTCTTGCCTGGAGAATCCCAGGGACGGGGGAGCCTGGTGGGCAGCCGTCTCTGGGGTCGCACAGAGTTGGACATGACTGAAGCAACTTAGCAGCAGTACAGGGAAAATCAGTTGGTTTGTCAGTCTTTCAAATTCTCTTACTGCTAGTTAATCTTACTATAGCATTTTAACTTCTCTAGGATTTTAATTATGTGCCTTTAAAATAAAGAACACTTTTCCCATCTTTTTTTGGTCTCATTATATTCACTGAAACTTCCAAGACAATGTGAGTACTGATGGCTATACTGAACATCCTTGTCTAGTTTCCGATTTAAATGGAAGGCATGATTTTGTGCTTTCATGGTTTAAAATATCTGGAGTAAATTTTTAACAATATTCTTGACTCTATTACAAGAGAGTCCCTCTCTCTCTAGTTTGTGATGTGATGTGAAGTTGCTCAGTCGTGTCTGACTCTTTGCGACCCCATGGACTGTAGCCTGCCAGGCTCCTCTGTCCATGGGATTTTCCAGGCAATAGTACTAGAGCGGATTGCCATTTCCTTCTCCAAGGGATCTTCCCAACCCAGGGATCGAACCCGGGTCTCCTGCATCGCAGACAGATGCTTTACCATCTGAGCTACTGAAATTCCATACCTCTCTCTAGTTTCTTAGTGGTATTTATTGTTGTTTTGGTTGATTAGTCAGTTGGTTGGTTGGTTTTACAGTGGCTGTTGAATTTAAACAAATGCCTTTTTGGCATCATTGATAGAACCATAAAATTGTTCTTCAATTTGCTGCTATAATAAATTACACTGATAGAGAATAAAACCATACGTAAATAAAGAAATGACATGAAAATTTAATCAGTTCTAGTAAATAATGCATTAATACCCTGTCAACAAGCTTCAACTCAGAGAGTGGCAACTTTCAGCAAAATCTAAAAAAGCACTCATTTACAGGCAAATGCCTCTAAAGAATGTTTTAAAAGATTTTCTTTAGTATAGAAATCAAGAATACTTTTTTCCCCCCTAGGGAAAATATTATGAGTGGACTTGATAACATAAAAGTCAAAGGTATTTATTTTCCCTAAAATACATCCTCTTTCCATCAAGACCAAAAAAAAAAAAAAAAAAAGTGAAAACTCAGTAGCTGGTGCAGAAATCGTGCCACAAACAAGAAGCTGAAATGAACCGCAGCTGAAGGCGCGAGCATCTGCGTCCAGAGAGGCAAGCATGACGTCAGGAGCTCCTAGGAGCACGGTTTCCTCTGACGCTCAGAGTTCTCGACACGGAGACGCGCAGCAGCTCAGACTGGAAAAGTGATGGTCCGCGCGCACCCAGAGCCTTTGCAGGCAGCTCAGACCGGAACAGTGATGGTCCGTGTGCACCCAGAGCCTTTGCAGGCAGCTCAGGCCGGAAAAGTGATGGTCCGTTCACACACAGAGCCTTTGCAGGCAGGCGCTGTGCATTTCGCACAGATAGCAGGTGAGGAAGTTGAACCCTTAGGCTAAAGCGATTCTCCAAAACCAGCCGGCTGACAAATGGCCAAGCTGGGATGCAAACCCTGTGTCAACAAAGGACACCCCTTTTGACGGACACCAGCAGAGTCTGGTGGCTCAAAGTATGGGCTTCATGTCAGCAGATGGGGGCCTGAGTCCCTGCTCAGGACCGCACGAGCTGTGTGCTTCTGGCCAGTGAATTAACCCCTCCATGCCCCGCGTTCTCTCAGGGACGATTAAGGCAACCAGGCACCTGTATCACAGGGCTCCTACGCAGCTCAGAGGAAGCACCACACATACACACACCTAGGCACAGACTGTATGACAGGCCCTCGGTACGTTTTAGCTTATATTTTTATTATCACTATTAAATTCATTATCTTTGATCATCATTGCAACTGACTTTCTAACGGCTCTGAGTAAATAAATCATCATGGGTATCAAGAAGAGAACTCCAACAAAAGCCATTCAAATAACTCTCAGCACCTAATAAAACCTAATAAAGTCCGAGTGTCCACTTGACCAAGCCACCAAATACACCACTGTTCAGGTAGGTCATAAAGTCTTCCCTGCAGCGGTTACAGTGATTGATCCTCGGGCACAATTAAAACTCAAGCGACACACTGACATTTTAATAGAATAAATAATTTAAATACATTTACTGTGTTAGATGGTAAACAATTTTGTAATACATACGACAGATTTGGGAAGTGCCCAGGATAAACAATTGTAGAGAAAGGCTTCATCCAAGAGGATGAAGCAGATAAAGAAAATGGGACTGACTGACACTGACAAGAGATCCTGAACCCCAAAGCCGCTCAGGATGGAGCCAAATCTGCAGACCAGGCCGTGCGCAAAAAGGTCCCTTGAAAATGTAAAGCAGTCATCAATCAATTAAAAATAAATAAATATCATCTTAAACACACACACACACACAATCTACAGGCTTTCTCTCTTCTCTCTCTGTCATCCCTAAAATATTATTATAAATAACTGGCCAAGGTAAGTCTTGCACTTCTATTACCCTTCAAAGAATGTTTTAAGAGAAACTGATTCAAAGAGGATGGGAAAAAAGAAACGGGCCTTGGATTTTGATGCTGAAACTTAAAATGAAAGTCATTTGCAAGAAAAAGTGAGATTCACGTCAGCTCCTCCCAGATGCCCTCCTGGAATTTTCTAGGAACTGTCTAATGGTCAGCTCTAGGGGAAGAGAGGCCCTGGTATGGGGCACTTGCCAGGTTCTGTGGTGTAAGTATCCCCACCAAGACTGCACTCAAGACATGAGCATGACGTCACTGAACACGGGCGGGCTGGATCTGCTCCTGCTGACACACCGGACGCATCGCTACCCCAGCTGCCCATCGCACTGGCTTGTTGCACGTGCTCTGAGGCCTGCATCACCACGAGAAACCACCTGATGCGTGTGGGACCCCCCGCCTGTCACCTTTACCCACGTCTGAAGAGGAGCGCCATGAGTCTGGGGGACACGTCTGCTTGTCACTTCCATGCTTTCTTTACCTGCTCCAAACCGCGGCCCCAAACAGCAACACTCACCGAATATTTGGGGAATGAATGAATACACAGTGGAGGTGGGAGAAGACGGGAGGGAGATGGAGATGAGGAAAAAGCACGGGAAGGAGAAGAGGGGCTATCTGTGGGCCAACTGGGCCAAGTCCTGTCCTTCCTGCTCCTTCCTTTAGCAGTTGGGACACCAAACTGGGGTCACCCCTTCTGGCTAGGCAGGTTTACCAGCACAGCCAAGAATCGTCAATGAGTTAATCTAACCAATGCTTCCTTCTGATCAGATATGCACCAGAAATCTTGCTATGTGTTTTTTTCAATCCCAAACTTTCTCAGAGTCCTTTTAATTTTTTTTTTAAAGGAGAACTTGATCTCTTGTAGCTCAAAAGATCCATTATGATGTTATCGATAACTGCTATTATCACCAAGAAAAGTTCATGTTGACAGGTCTTTTGAAACAAAACCACACCAAGTGAGCACTGATGTTTTAAATGTTGATTTCCTATGATGGAAAGTCAGAGATCTGGAAGTCTTGACTCTCCCAGGCACTGACATCCTTCCTTTTTAGGATGAAGGAGCTGAGAAAAGCAGAAGAGCTGCCGAACGCTGACAGACAGAAACCACTGGAGCGACAGCAAGGATCTGTGGCTACGGAGGAGCTTCCTCGTTTCCAGACTCACGGAGGAAAAAGAGCCTCCTCTCCGAGTCAGTAGTTCAATGCCAGCGGAACGAGACAGCAGACGTTGTCATCTCTGCACGGCTCATCTTGAAAGCTCAGGTTTAACAGACAAGAGATCATGTCCTGTTTCGTGCGAGTGAGACGTTCTCCGAGGCCGCCCGGCCCCTGGCTCTAGATCTGAAGTACCCACGGTACTGCTTCTCTTAATTTCTTGTAACCAGCTGGCTACCTGCCGCTCCCTGTACACTTCCCTCCTGCGCGAAGGGCAGATTTGGGAGTGCCGGCGAAACTTACAAGCGTCTGCACAGTTTTCTGCTGATTGCTCAGGGAGACAGAATCTGCTGAACTCCAGGAGGACAGGGCCGCTCGGGTGCCAGGGCTGCAGGGTATGAAGGAACAGAGCTTAAAAACGCACTCTCATCAAACAGCAAGTGGCGGCAAGAGCCTGGGGAAAGAGTTGCCTCTGATTCCCTGTAAGCAGCCACACCAGGCCTGTCCCTTCCCAAAGGACACAGCAGGCCCACCCACCCACTGCTTAGACTGCCTGGAGCGTGCACTTTGGGAAAGGGCCTGAGAGTCCATCTTTGGTTTAGCAGCTGCGTTACCTGTTACTGGACAGGAGTGGCATACTTTGTCAGTTCACCCTGCCTGCAGCTTAAGTTCTCTATCGAACGAACGGCACAAAACAAAAACCCAACCAGGCAAGGAGCTTTATGCTTCTAGTGGGGTTGAGACCATGGGGCTCTGAGAACATGAAAAAAATCCAAAAACGCTTTATCAGGCCCCTTGGTGCCGACAACACAGCAAAACCCAGCTGGCACTGGGTCAGCTGCCAGAGCTGAAATCGATGGTGATGCTAAAATGGTCAAAAACGGAAAAGTCCCTGTTTGGAGAATCACGGTCTTGCTTCTTTCAAAGAGCTGATGGACAGGGTCTTAGGTAAATGCCTCTACATGCGACAGAACTCACATCAGTTCTGGACGCTGTCTCTGAAGTCATTCAGGCCAATAAATGCCCAGGGACATTTTTCAAGGGCCCTTCCTACCTCTTTTACTTTCCTCCTCCTGGGATAAGCGCAAATCATTCCAGTGAAAGTCAGCTTCATAAGTGAACACCGTAAACCTATTTTATGACTTGGGGAATTTAAAAACATGTCAACAAAACCATCACAATGCGTTTGTCCCATGATCCTTTAAAAACTGAGAGAGAGAGAACGTATCGTTCCCACAACTAGATTCCAAGAGAGCTAAAGAAACTGTATTTGGACATCAGTAAAAAATGATGGACAAATCTTTTTTGCAGAAGTTTCAACCTGGCTTGCCTTGAGAAACGTAAAGAGGCTCTCTGGCACTAGATGTCAAATTAATTGCAGGCAAAGTGTGTTACAGTAATTCACTTGGCAGTTTAAGCAAAACCCAGAGAACAGCATTAAACCAGGTGCCCATATGCCAGCGGTGCCCCATCGCTTCACTCTGGTTGATGAAGTCTGACACTGACTCTCTCCTGCTGTAACCTGATCGGCTGCAACACAGAGGAGACCTGTCCTTCTCTTGGCATTGTGTAAAATGGTTTATTTGTCCTCTCAGGAGGCGTGCTGATAGATAAATCCCAGGTATGATTATTATTATTTTGAACTATTATTATGAGTTACTATTATGACTTTTCTGAGATGCTGGGAACAGGGCACCGGGAACCCTGGGATCAGACCGAGCTGTGTGTGAACACTTAAGGGACAGCATCTATCTTCATTCAGGGCAGGTTTGGTAATATTTCAGGAGAGAAAGGCCATCTATACTAAAGGGAGTTCAGTGCAGAGAAGGGGGAAGACTCTGCCCGGGTATGTGTTGCCTGCAAGCCTTACCCAGGTTGAGTGTCTGTGCCAGGCAGCCTGCTTTGCTCTCGGCCAGGATTCTTACTTGGATAACCCCCAGGACAGAGGAGCCTGGTGGGCTACAGTCCATAGCGTCGCAGAGTCGGACACTGAGCATGCGCGTGTAGGGTGCACTGAACACCTTCAGGGCATCTACAACAACCCATTCACTCCACTACATCGGCTGAATGCCTACTGTGTGTCTGGGTTCTGCTATGAATGAAGCTCCAAGAGATGTGGGTCTCGCCCTGCAGCGGCTCCTGCCAAATCAGCAGCGGGATGGCCACATCTAAGCAGACACAGGCAGGCAAGCTGCTGCGCGAGAACTCTGACGGTCACCCTCCAATGGGGGACCCTCGTGGGGTTTGGTCATGTGCACTTTGTAGAATGGTTGTCAGCTGAACCCACTGGCCCTGAGTCCATGAATCGAGGCAGAACCAGGATTCTTTGACACATCTATGTCCAGGACTGAGTTCTCTAACCCAGAGGTCCCTAACCTTCTTTGGCACCAGGGACGGGTCTCATGGAAGACAGTTCTTCCACAGATTGGGAGGATATTTTCAGAGTGATTCAAGTGCATCATATTTACTGTGAACTTTGTTTCTATTATTATTAGACTGTAATATAAAAAGAAATCATCCTACAAAACTCATCATAATGCAGAATCAGATCGCCAGGCATTAGATTCTCATAAGCAGCTCACAACCTAGACACCTCGCACGCCCAGTTTGCAGTAAGTTCAGGCTCCTAAGAGAACCTAATGCCACCACTGGTCAGACATGAGGAGGCAAAGCTCAGCTGGTAATGCAAGTGATGGGGAAAGTGTCAGTCACTCAGTCACGTCTGACTCTTTGTGACCCTCTTTACACGAACTGTAGACTGTAGCCCACCAGGCTCCTCTGTCCATGGAATTCTCCAGGCAAGAACGCTGGAGTAGGTGGCCCGTGGATCTCCAGGGGATCTTCCTGATCCAGGGATTGAACCTGTGTCTCCTGCATTGAAGGCAGATTCTTTACTGTTTGAGCCACAGAAATGGTGGAAGACGAAGCCTCGCTGGCTCGCCCACTTTTCACCTCTTGCTGTGCGCCCTGGTTCCTAACAGGTCTTGGTCCCTCGTCTGGGGTGGGGATCTCTGTTCTGACCCATCTACTATGGAAGTGAAGGTGAAAGTTGCTCAGTCATGTCTGACTCTTTGTGACCCCATGGACTATGCAGTCCATGGAATTCTCCA